>JAJIBD010026513.1:0-28554 GCA_021461705.1 Cryptotis parvus
GGTGATGCCTCCCATCTTCTTTTTCCCAGGATTGCTTTAGCTGCCTTGGGGGTTTATTGTTCCATACAAATTTCAGGAGCGTTTGGTCAATTTCTTTGAAGAATGTCATCGGTATCCTCATAGGGACTGCATTGAATCTGTACAGAGCTCTAGGGAGTATTACCATTTTGACAATGTTGATTCTCCCCATCCATGAACAGGGAATGTGTTTCCATTTCCTTGTGTCCTCTTTTATCTCTTGGAGCAGTGTCTTGTAGTTTTCTTTGTACAGGTCCTTTACATACTTGGGTAAGTTGATTCCTAGGTATTTGATTTTCTGTGGCACAATTGTGAATGGAATAGTTTCCTTAATATCCTTTTCTTCTCTTTCGTTATTTGTATATAGGAAAGCCACTGACTTTTGGGTGTTGATTTTGTATCCTGCCACTCTACTATATCGCTCTATTGTTTCTAGGGAGTTTTTTGGTAGAGAGTTTAGGGTTCTCTAGGTATAATATCATGTCATCTGCAAATAATGATAGCTTGACTTCTTCCTTGCCTATCTGGATGCCCTTGATGTCCTTTTTCTTCTCTGATTGCTATGGCAAGTACTTCCAGTACTATATTGAATAAAAGAGGTGAGAGGGGGCAACCTTGTCTTGTCCCTGATCTCAGGGGGAAGGCTTTCAACTTTTCCCCATTTAGAATGATGCTTGCTGTGGGCTTTTGGTAGATGGCTGTAACTATCTTGAGGAAAGTCCCTTCAATTCCCATTTTCTGGAGCGGTTTTAATCATGAACGGGTGCTGGATCTTGTCAAATGCATTTTCTGCGTCTATTGATAGGATCATATGGTTTTTATTTTTTCTTTTATTGATATGATGTATTATGTTGATTGACTTGCGAATGTTGAACCATCCTTGCATTCCCAGGATGAATCCTACTTGGTCATGATGTATAATCTTCTTGATGAGTCTTTGGATTCTGTTTGCTAGTATTTTGTTGAAGATCTTAGCATCCGTGTTCATCAGGGATATTGGTCTGTAGTTTTCTTTCTTTGTGTTGTCTCTCCCTGCTTTGGGTATCAGGGTGATATGTGCCTCGTAGAAGCTGTTTGGGAATGTTTCTGTTTCTTCTATTTCCTGGAAGAGCTTGAAAAGGACTGGCAGTAGGTCCTCCTTAAAGGTTTGGTAGAGTTCACTAGGGAATCCCGTCTGGACCTGGGCTTTTGTGTTTGGGGCAGACTTTTAATTACTGTTTCTATTTCCTCGATGGTGATAGGTTTATTCAGGTATTGGAGGTCTTCTTGTTTCAGCCGTGGGAGGTTATAGGACTTCAGGAATTGATCCATTTCTTCTAGATTCTCATGTTTCCACGGCATACAGGCTCTCAAAGTAATCTCTGATGATCTTTTGGATTTCTGTGGTTTCTGTTGTGATGTCACCCTTTTTTATTTCTGATTCTGTTTATTTGGGTTTCTCTTTCCCTGTCCTTACAAGTCTTGCCAATGGTTTGTCAATCTTGTTTATTTTTTTTAAAAAACCAGCTCTTGGTTTCATTAATCTTTTGGATTGTCTTTTGGTTTCCAACTCATTGATTTCCTCTCTAAGTTTTATTATTTCCTTTTTTTTCTGCCTGGGTTGGGCTCCTTTTTGTTGGTCTTTTTCTAATGTCTTCAGCTGTGTAGTCAGGTTATTTATGTGGGCCCTTTCTTGTTTCCTGATGAATGCTTGCAGAGCTATAAACTTCCCTCTTAACACGGCTTTTTGCAGTGTCCCACAAGTTCTTATAATTGGTATCTTCATTTTCATTTGTTTCCAGAAATCTTTGGATTTCCTGTTTGATTTCTTCTATGACCCATTTGTTGTTCAGGAGTGAGCTGTTCAGTTTCCAGGTGTTTGGTTTGACTCCCTGTTTCTGTGTACGGTTAACTTCCATTTTCAGTGCATCATGGTCTGAAAAGATAGCTGACACAATTTCTATCTTTTTAATTTTATTGAGGTATGCTTTGTGGCTCAGCATGTGGTCTATCTTGGAGAATGTTCCATGTGCACTAGAGAAAAATGTGTATTCAGCTTTTTTGGCATGAAAAGCCCTGTATATATCCACTAGCTCTCTTTCTTCCATTTCTTCCTTCAGGTCCAATATTTCCTTGGTGAGTTTCAGTCTTGTTGATCTATCCATCGTTGATAGAGCAGTGTTGAAGTCTCCAACTATTATTGTGCTACTGTTAATGTCTTCTTTGAGGTCTCTTAGCAGTTGTTTTATGTATTTTGCTGACCCCTCGTTGGGTGCATATATGTTTAGTAGTGTAATTTCTTCCTGGTGTACATACCCCTTAATTAATAAGAAGTGGCCTTCGTTGTCCCTTCTAACCTTTTTCAGCCTGAAGTCTATATTATCTGATACTAATATGGCCACACCAGCCTTTTTGGAGGAGTTGTTTGCATGGAGAATGGTCTTCCAACCTTTGACTCTGAGTCTGTGTTTGTTCTGCTTATTCAGATGCGTTTCTTGTAGACAGCAGAATGTTGGGTTCAATTTTTAATCCATTTTGTCACTCTGTGTCTCTTAATTGGTGCATTTAGACCATTGACATTGAGAGAGATTATTGTCATTGGATTTTGTGCCATCTTTCTTTTTTGTGTTTGTTGTGCTTATGGGTTTGGTCCGCATTAGAGTAGGCCCTTCAGTCCTTCTTTTTAAAGTTGGTTTTGAGTCCATGAAGTTCCTGAGTTGTTGCTTATCCATGAAGTTGTGTATCTTTCCTTCATATCTGAATGTGAGCCTGGCCGGATAAAGAATTCTTGGTGAAGCCTGCAGTTCATTGAGCCTTTTCGCAATATCCCACCATTGTTTTCGGCTCGGAGTGTTTCATCAGAGAAGTCTGCTGTAAATCTTAGAGATGTTCCTTTGTATGTGATTTCCTTCTTTGATCTTGCTGCTTTCAGTATTCTATCCCTATCTATAGTTTTTGTCATTTTTATTAAGATGTGTCTTGGAGTATTCTTGTTGGGGTTTCTTTTTAGCTGGTATCCTACGGGCCTCTTGGATCTTGAGGCAAGCATTCTTTAGTTCCGGGAACTTTTCAGCAATGATGGCTTTGACAGTTTCTTCTTCATCAGGGTTTTCTTCTTGCCCTTCTGGGACCCCAATGATCCGTATGTTGTTTCTTCTGGCTTCATCCCGATTATCTCTTGTTGTCTGTTCGGTAATTGTGAGCCTTTTTTTCTATCTTCTGGTGTTGTGTAGAGAATCTTTGGAACTCGTCTTCGAGATCACTAATTCTTTCTTCAGTAGCTATTATTCTGCTATGATGGCCTTCCACCGTGTTTTTTATTTCATTTTACCTCATTTTTAATATCTGTCATTTCCCTTTGCATTTTCCTCACTTCTTCTATCATGTCCTCTTGTATTTTATTGATTTTGCATTCCATTGCTTCTTTGAATTCCTTTTGAATCCTTAACAGTTCTTTCGAAATTCTTTTCAGATAGGTTATGCAACTCATTGGTATTGCTAGACTCATCTGGACCAGTGACTTCACTCACAGAGCTTGATGGAATTTTGCGTTGCTTTACCATTATGACTATTGTAGGTTGTAACTGTGAGTTCTTGGGTGACTAGATAGTGCAGTTAGTAGGTGTCTGGTCTGTTTGCAGAGTTTGGGTGGGTGGCAAGGATGTAGGAACCAAGGTTCACTGGTACCTCATGCAAGGTAGGTAGTGAGGGAGTCGCATGGACGCGCTAGCGTCCATGCGGTTTTGAGTTTTGGGATGTTCCCAGCAGCTCAGGGCGCAAGGGTCGGTCGGGCTGGAACCAAGGCACTTTGCCTTGGTTCCCGTTGATGGAGTTTCCGCTCTTCCCTGGGGCAGCTTGGGGTCCGCGGAGACACAAGAATCACACACACACACACCTGTGGGGGAGTGGAGGCGGTTCCCGGAAGCTCAGGGCGCTAGGGTCAGTCCCGGCTGGAACCAAGGCACTTTTCCTTGGTTCCCGTCCAAAACATATTCTTTAAAAATTATGATAAATCCACTGAGAATGGTTTTTTTGAGAAACAGATGCTTTGAAACTCGGTGTGTAGGGGACGGGTGAAAGGGCTCAATTCTGGGCCTCGTTTTGGCATGGAGATGAGCGGCAGCATTGCCCAATCTAAGGGGGACGCTCTGGCTCTGGAATTTCCCTTGTCCAGTTAAGCTCACTGACATTTGACCCAGAACTTCAGTTTGCGGTAAATACTTGCCCGTTATCCTCCATCCATTCCGACATGCCACAGACAGACGTGCACACCCACCACACACGTACACACACACGCACATCGCACACACATGTATGTGCACATACACATATGTATGTACACACACATGCATGTACACACACACACACCACACCACACCTTCCAAGTTTCCGGAAGCCTCCCAGGTCTCCCAGGTAGCAGCTTCAGCTCTTTTTTTGACTAGACACTTTGACCCACATCACTCCTGGCTGTCAGGTCGGGACGGGACATCCCTGACGCTCTGAGCCTTCCTGCTCAGCCCCCTCCAGATCAAGGCCCTTCCTGCAAGTGGACTTCCTGTTATCTTTCGGGGCATCTCAGGAAGACAATGGCCTCTCCAAAGTGGCAGCTGAGAATATTCTTCAAAAAGTTTAGTCATTTGCTGGGAACCGGAATCTTTCACTTAGATGTGATTTTCACTCTGGCAAAGACTTGTGATTCTCTGGGTCTAACTGCTGAGCATCCTTAATTCAGGGCCTGTTATTTCAGGGCTGATATTCATCAGGTTTCCCACTGACTCATGCCCGTGCCTCCTGTACAAAACTCAGTAAATGTTTGGCCAATCAATTCATGGTGTCATTAGTCACTTAACCTCTTCAAGGTCACATTTCCCTCACACCCTTAACCCCTATACACCCTGACATCTCTGTTGGATAACTTGTTCTCTGAACACACACACACACACACAAACACACACACACACACACACCCCCCACTGGTTTTCTGATTTCTTGTTGGGTTAACCTAAGCAGCGCAGACCCAAAAGGAATCTCAGAAACTTAAACCCACTGCAGCCACCAACTGTAAGGGCCCCTCCCAAGGGTGAAACCCCTGACCAATGGCCCTGCTACTTTCTAGGTCTCTTCGCCATGTTTTCCTCCCCTACCTAGTAATTTCTTCCCCTCTGTCCTGTGGGTGCAGAGGAGTCCACTGCCGGTCTGGTTGCTTCATGACTATCTATACTCTCAGCCTGTGGCCACGTCAGGTTGACCCAAAATGAAATCAACTCATCATTCTCATCAGACCAGGCCCTCTGTTTACTGTTGAAACATGCATTCACATCTGTGCTAGATCAAAAAATACTGGAAAACCTTATACATCTTCAAATATTCCCCAACTGAACTGTTTTCAATATGGGCTATGTATGCATTGATGTGCTATTTTGAACACTTGGTCGATATAATATTTCACAGGAGAAGAGAGATTTAAAAATTCCCCTCTAGATAAAGGCAATGCCGAGGGGGCCAAGACTATCTCTATATGTCTGGAAAATGCTCTGGTGGAGGCAATTCCTGCCAATACTTCACAAAAGGAATTTCAGAGAATGCACAAATGTACATAAAAACACATTCCATTTGGTTTTCATTTGCATAATGCAATCTTTTCTGGGGATAGTATAGCCTTGATTCATAACCTTAGATTTAGTATTTTTTAGGGTATTAAAAATTCTAACCCCTTCTTTGCAACAACAAAATGATCTATGAAACTTTAGAAAATAAACTTTAAGGGGCTGGAGAGATAGTACAGTGACAGGGAACTTGCCTTGCACGTAGTTGACCTGGGTTCAAACCCTAGTACCCGTGTGGCTCCCAAACCCCACCAGGAGTGATGCTTGAGGACAGAGACAGGAGTAAGCCTGAGCCATTTGGTGTGGCCCACCACCACTCCCACGTCATAATAATAGGAAATATACTTTGAAATCCAGATGGTTTGTGTGTGTGCTCACTAGTATAAGTTGTGTGGAGGTCAGTTCTGGCGATGCTGACAAAGGCAAGGAACCACTTATTTTTATGTCCTCTTGTATGGCCAGGAGGATGTGTCAATGGTGAGTTCTACCTCATGTATGTGGGGGCAGAGGGTAGATAAAGTAGAGAAGGGTCAGTTTGACAATAATAGTTGGAAATAGTAATGCTAGACTAGAACCTGGTATTGAAACTAGGTCAAGGGATATACATGTTAGCCTTTATCATGTACCAGTGTCTGTATTGCAAATCAGAATATAGAAAAGGGAGAGAGGGGGCACAGATTGGAGGTGAGGGGGAAACAAGAGGCACACTGTTGTTGGGCAATGTGCACTGGTGGAAGGATGGTGCTGAGATACTGTATGACTGAAACCCAATCATGAACACTTTGTAAATGTGTATCTCACTATGATACAATTAAAAAAGTTTTTTTTTTTTGGGTCACACCCGGCAATGCTCAGGGGTTACTCCTGGCTCTGCACTCAGGAATTACTCCCTGGCGGTGCTCGGGGGACCATATGGGATGCCGGGGATCGAACCCAGGCCGGCACAGGCCTGCCCTTGCAAGGCAAACGCCCTACCCGCTGGGCTATCGCTCTGGCCCCTAAAAAAGTTTTTTTAATTAAAAAAAAAAGAGAAAGCGTCCCTGGGCTGCCCAACCAAGTAGTCCCTGAAATCACCTCTCTGACGGTGTGAGTGACGCAACGTCACTGCCTCGTGTCCTTACTCATTTGACCAACGCTCACTCAATGTTGCCACCCTGCCCGTTCCCCACAAATGCTTTAAGCCCTGCCCAGATTGCCGAATAAGCCTCCTTTAGCTCACCATCAGGACTCCTAGCCCAGCCTGTCCGTCTGCTTTTGGACAACAGCACGCAGCATGCATCCATCAGGACGTTTCTGCATACTATGGTGCAGGATTGACACCTGCTGTCAAACCACCTGTTGTTTGCTGCTAGAGATGCTCCTGGCTCTGAGCACCCTCCTGGCCATGCAGGGATCTCTGCAGTGCTGAGAGCTCCGGGGATGTGGTCCGAGGCCTTTTGGAAGTCCCACCGGCAGGGCAGAGTGAGTCACTTTCTCCAAGTCAGGTTCCCTGGCCTGGGAGTGGAAAGCATGTTTCTCGCCTCCACTCCAGCCGGCTAGAGGTGACATCTCCCCTTCACAATGGTCCACACAGCTCTCTGAGGCCAAGGCCAAAACTTCCCTAACACTTGGGGTTTCTCTCCAGGTGGACAGGGAGGGGGGAAGGAATTGGGATGAGGGAGAGCACAATTAGATGAAGAGACCCAGGCCTGGAGCGACAGCACAGTGAGAAGGGCGCTTGTCCTGTATACAGCTGACTCAGGTTCGATCACCAGCATCCCATATTGTCCCCCTAAGGCCTCCAGGAGTGATCCTTATCCTTGAACACATAGGCAGGAGTAGGCCCTGAACACTGCCAGATTTGGTCCAAAATAATAAATAAATAAATAAATAAATAGGGGCTGGAGCAATAGCACAGTAGATAGGGCACTTGTCTTACATGCGGTCAACCTGAGTTCGATCCCAGGCATGCCATATGGTCCTCCAGGCACCACCAGGAGTAATTCCAGAGTGAAGAGCCAGGAGGAACCCCCTGAGCATTGCTGGGTGTGACCCATAAAAAGAAAAAAATAAATAAACAAAGCAAAGTGATTTTCAAGTGTCTGTGCTTTTCCAGTCACATAGTCAATCCTACAAGGTCTGAAGCTAATGAGGAAAATTAAGTACTTGCTGAGCATCTATCAACTATCAGGTATTGGACCCATATTATTTTATTCAATCTTTCAACTAATCAGAAAAGATAAATACTGAAAAATTAGGACACCTCCAATATTAAAGTATTATTAAATTGATGCAAAATCGAAGGACAAGATACAATGGTGAAGAGTGACATGAGCTTGTAATAGGCGAAATTCTTGCCACAGGATGCTATGTTCTGGTTTTCTGTTGTTTAATTTTTGGTTGGGAGGGACCATGCCCAGTGGTATTTGGGGACTGCTGCTAGATCAGTCCAACATCTCTCTAGAAGTCCCGTAACCCTGGGAACCCTGGGAACCCTCTCCCTGGCTAGCATCACTTTTTCGGGGTGGGCACATCCAGCAGTGCTCAAAGCCTGCTCCTGGCCCTGTGCTCAGGGATCACTCCTGGTGGTGCTCAGGGGATCTTATGGGATGCCAGGGATCAACCCCTGATTGGCCACATGCCAGGCAAACACCCAACCGTGTTGTACTATCTCCTCAGTCCCTGGCATGACTCTTTAAGGCAGCACTTTATCTTGTGCTTAGGTGGAGACCACCTGGCTGAAATGGCTTTTCAGGGTCCTAATAGACTTTCTGACCATTCTTGGGCAAACATAGTGGGAAAAGGGTTTCTCCCCCCGCCCCCCCCCCCCCAGGTCACTTCCAGCCGTGGCATTGTCATTTTCTGATGCTAGTAGTTCAGGGGCCCATCAAGCAAACAGTCGTCCGAGCACATAGCAAATAAGTTTGTCAAAGATCAGGTTTGAGTCATTTAAAAAGAAACTAAAAGCAATAACTCATACATTCCCTACCCCTCCTACGCCCAGGTCCACACCAAGCTGCTCTGGCTCCTTTGGTTAAAGACCACCCTCCAAATAAGTAGGTTAGATCTCCACGAAGGTCTGTTGAATTTATGGTCCAGTGAAATGTGTTAAGTATTAGAGCATTGTGCCAAGAAACTGTTTAGCTGGGGTTTGATTCACTGACCTGAAATTCTCTGGGCCTTTTACAAGACTTGAAGGCTTCAAGCTAGATTTATGCATGTTTGTAATAGCCAGAAAAACCAAAGTGAAGGGGCCGAAGAGACCTTTGGAGGGAGGTGTAACTCCCCCAGCAGACAGCTGAATAGCTCCATGTGACCTAACACAACGCTAGTAAAGATACCTCCAGAGACCATTCTACCCAGAAAGCAGTGGCTGGCGGGTGAGCCTTGCAGTCCGTCCTTCTGGCTAGCACTGCTGCCTTTGGAACCCTAAAAAACTGGCTCTGGGCTTCCTCTGGAGCAAAGACTACATTCAGCAAATTTAAGAAGGGGCCATAGGTCACAAGCACATTCTCAGCTGCACAGGGGGCAGCTCTTATCTTCTACAATGCCCAGCCTTGATGGAGTCATTGACTGTGTCCATTTTTTTCCAACTTCCTGCCACCCTTTCAGGGGAAATGAAAGTTGTGTCATTTGCCATCGTTATATCCTGAGTAAGCAAAGTGTCAGGAAAAACGGTCACTAGCCCGAAGTGTGCGAGGCCTGGGTCCTGATCCCCAGCACAGATCATGCGTTAGACCACGAAGTACCAATAAGCCTCACATGAGACTCATTTTCGCTCTTCCCACGGGAATTTCAGTTCTTTTAATAGTAATATTGACTTGTAGAACTGTAAAAAGTCCTGAGTAAAGTGGCTCTACATGCATGATAAATGGAGAAATGTATTAAATGCAGAGTTACCTTCTCTGGCGACACAGGCTAACCTATACAGTGAGCAGCTGTTCTATGTCAACAATCTGACAAGGAGTTCAGAGAGAAACAAGACACCGACCCTGCGAAGACTCATGCTGTGATGTTAACCACAGGACAGGACAAGCTCTACAGACTGAAGCTGGAAGACAGGGAATGACGTGTTTCTCCCAAGATACCACTTAAAGCCCTCATCCCCTGTCTGAGAAGAGGAGCTTGCTATTGTCCCTGCTTGTCGTACGACAACATTCAGAGGAAGGATGCTGAAGGCAGCTGGCCAAAGTCTTGACATGTTCCAGCTTTATAGCTTGTCTTGGGATCTTTCACTAACCTATAAACAGATTGATGATCCGAACACACATCACAAATCATATCAAACAAATGACATACCTAAGTGAAAAGTACGTGAGTGTTCTTTAATAAAGAAACATCATACGCATTTATTAAGAAATTTTAAGAAAACGTGAAAATATTTTCCAGTGGAGGAATTTATATTTATTATGGGAACTCTGCCAAGAATATTCACAATCTGTCAATAGCTGCCAGATATGTGTATTTTGATTCCATCTTAAGCATGAGGAGACTGATGGTAAGCTTAAGTACTTGGCCCAAGGCCACAGGAATATTAAAGTAAATCATCTAAATGAAAGCACCTCCTCAGCTCTCGAATTGTCAACTTTCTTACCATAATAACCTCCCCACTTCCGGCTGATTCCCGCAGCTCTCGGTGTTTTCACTTCCTGCTCCCATTTACATGGGTATATTTTCAGCATAAATCTGCCTCTCTGTCAAGAGCAATTTGCTCTGCTTTAATTTCCACCAAGTGATATACAACAGGGTTGAGTCCACGACAGTAGCTGCCAAATGTAACTGACTCTTAAGTCACCTAGGAGTCTGGGAAGATGGACTTGCGCTGGACTCCCAGCCCTGGATGTTGAGTCCATTGGCATGGACTGCAGTTGAGGAGTCCAAGGGTTTTAAAGCTCCCCAGGTGATTCTAATGAGCAACAAAATTTTGAAGCCTTGCTCTATAAAAACAATATTTTCAGTCTTTTCTTGGGATGAACCTCTAAATACTCACAGCTTGTGCTGTCAGATTCCTCTTTATCCTAGTCTCCTCCAGAGTTCTCCCTTCACTCCTTGAAGACACTGACAACTGTCATGCCAGAACAGTGACTGCAGTAATGTGTGGTGTGAGTGTCTCTAACCCGGCTAGCTAATTCTCTGACCATCTCTTCCTTCTCAGTCCGATTCCTTCCTTGAATTGCACCTCTCTGAATTCTCTGTAGGTCCGTTGTTCTGATTAGAGCCTCAGGGGTTTCCCTGACCCTCAAGCTGAGTTGGAGAGTATCTCGAATTCCATATCCCATCTTTCCAAATCTTTCACCTTGTTCTTAACTTTAACAATCAACCATTTCATTGGACCTTCTTTGAACCTTCAATTATTCTATTGCTTCTTCAAAGTCATTTGTCTGCCTTGTGACCTCATCTTATCTAGCATTTATATATCTCGATATTCCCTTGCCTGCTTCCTACTTCCTTAATCGCCTTTGCCTCCATACAAGCCCTCTGGTAAAGTCCAAAGATGGCTAAACATCGGTGTTTATATAGGTCTCACATGCACCAAAGAAGAACAGAGCTGTAATGAAGACATTCAACCATGCTAACTGGGACCATCTAAAAACAATGACCAGAGGAGCTCGATAGATAGTACAGGTGGATTGGTGCTTGCTTGCCTTGACCATGGCTGGTACTGCATCTGGTCTTTTGAGCCCCAGCAGGAATGACCCCTGAGCATAGAGCCAGGAGAAAGGAAAAGGAAGGAATGAAGGAAGGAAGGAAGGAAGGAAGGAAGGAAGGAAGGAAGGAAGGAAGGAAGGGAGGGAGGGAGGGGAGGGAGGGAGGGAGGGAGGGAGGGAGGAGGAAGGAAGGAAGGGAGGGAGGGAGGGAGGGAGGAAGGGAGGGAGGGAGGGAAGGAGGGAGGGAGGGAGGGAGGGAGGAGTATAATGGGTCCCCCAAACACAAAAAAGCTTCTGCACTCAATACCTCCCAGCATCTACATCCACAGTCAGTAAGATGCTTATCAACTGTTACTCTGATTAAAAAAATAAAATCACTTGTACCACTTCTCTTCCCCTTGTCCATTGATTTGCTCGAGCAGGCACCAGTAGCATCTCCATACATCCTGTCGCATGCTAGTGTAGCCCAAGGGCATCTGCTTGCTCCAGGAACATGAAGAGCCTCAAACCATTCCTTCAGGTCATGGGAGTGAGTTCTATAATTGCTACTGGTTTTTGGCATATCAAATACCAATAAATAAAATAATAAATTTAAAAGTCCCCCTAATAATAATTAGTCTGAGCTTTGGACCCAGTGCCAGACAAACACAGAATTACCCTTGAGTTTAATTTCTTTCTTAATGTATTCTTATGGATGGTTTTGGGAATGAAGGCAACTCTCAGCACTGAACATAAAAGTTCTCTAGCCATCCAGAACTCTAGTTCTCACCTTCTGTATTTCTAAAATCCAACAGGCACTCTCTTGACAGCAGATATTTTAAGAAAAAAAACATTTTCCCCAGATTTTTGTGAAAACAAATGCAAACCCATTCAAATAGGAGAGAGAAAGGGAGGGAGAGGGAGAGGGAGAGGGAGAGGGAGAGAGAGAGAGAGAGAGAGAGAGAGAGAGAGAGAGAGAGAGAGAGAGATTGGTTCTGGGGAGCATTCAAATCCCAAAGGAAGAGAAAGATACATCTCACTTAGCAAGAATTCCCACCAGAAACAGACACATGCACTAGAGATGATGGAAAACTGAATGGAACCCAAAAACAATAGACAAATGCGAAGGTTTCCATGAGTTAAAAAGATGTTTTTGCTCTTCATGTGACAGGGTGACAAGATTTTAGTGCAACCTTTCAGTGATGAATTTTTAAACCTCATGCAAGTAGGAACGTTGTTGAAGACATTTACTTTAAGAGTGTAATAAACATCATCTTAACAGGGACTACCACTGGGCTATAGAAACTCAGGATTAAAACATCTGTTAGACACATTGCGGGAGAAAATTCCCATCTGAGGAACAGGAGCAGGTTAGTAGAAAAAAGAAGGTCAAAGAGAGCAGAATGGACAGGAGTACGTGTACCTCATGCCAGGTGCCCAGCCCTGATCCCTGGCATTGCATAACCCTCTGAGCAATGAGCAGGGAGTGGTCCCTGTGCAGGAAGTAGCACCTCCTAGGAAGGAAGGAAGGAAGGAAGGAAGGAAGGAAGGAAGGAAGGAAGGAAGGGAAGGAAGGAAGGAAGGAAGGAAGGAAGGAAGGAAGGAAGGAAGGAAGGAAAGGAAGGAAGGAAGGAAGGAAGGAAGGAAGGAAGGAAGGAAGGAAGGAAGGAAGAAAGAAGGAAGGGAAGGAAAGGAAGGAAGGGAGGAGGGAGGGAGGGAGGGAGGGAGGGAAGGAGGGAGGGAGGGAGGGAGGAAGGAAGGAAGGAAGGAAGGAAGAAGAAGGAAGGAAGGAAGGGAGGGAGGAAGGAAGGAAGGGAAGGAAGGAAGGAAGGGGAGGGAGGGAGGAAGGAAGGAAGGAAGGAAGGAAGGAAGGAAGGAAGGAAGGAAAGAAGGGAAGGAGGAAGGAAGGGAGGGAGGAAGGAAGGAACAAGGGAAGGAAGAGCATTGAAATGTGCTTTCCAAAATTCTCTTCTTATCGGATGGTGCTCAGGAGACCATATGTGATGCCTGAGATAGTACTGGGGTTAATCACATGAAAAGCAAGTGCCTCAACTCCTATCATTTCTCCCTGGCCCCCCACATTTTTGTTGGTATATCTCAAATAACCTTCCAGCATAGATAGTTCCATGAAAACCCCATGAAGATATTTTTAACTTGACAAATCATCTTAGCCTTTGATGTTCAGGAAAAGTCAATGACCTTTTGTTAACAAAGTAGCCGCATGAGAAACAACACCAGATGTTAAAATTTATAGGAAATTTGTATTAAATTTTATAGTAAAGCAATGATACACAAAACTGTGAAGCCAGAACAGGAATGAGCAGAACATAGTAAAAGAAACAAATCCTGAGAAAACACAAAGATAGGTGGAAATTAATGCATGATACATGTATGTCAATAAGATACCATCCATTTGCAAGAAACCTGCATTCTATAAGAAAATGCATAAGGAATAGGGAAATGGAATGTTCAACAGATAGTTGTGGTGAAACAGTCAATTACCTGACATCAAACCAGGAAAAGCTAAATGAGGGAAAATGTAAATAAATACTTACATTATTTCAATAAAAAAATTCAAAAGTAAAATTTTTATTCAATTGAATTACTTTCACAAATATCAAGAATTTATTATTGAAATTAAAAGGCATGGGTCAGGAAGATGGTGTTGGCAGTTGCCTTGCACATAGGCTACGTGGGTTCAATTCCCGACATCGCGTTTGGTTCCTGAGCAAAGCTGGATTTAGGTCATCCCCAAAAACGAAAAGGGAAACATTAAAAAGGAAGAACAGACAGGAAAGGCCACTCAGGGGCATGTGCTTTGCTTGCCCAACCCTGCGTTCAACCCTGGCACCTCATAGTCTCCTGAGCACCACTGGGAGCAACTCATGAGCACTGAACCAAAAGGAGCTAAGAGTGCAGAGGAGTGCCACTCCAAAACCAAAAATTAAAAATAAAATTCAGTGATGCTAAATAGAGGCTTCAATAACGTCCTTAATATATGAACTCTTATGACTGATCTACAAAGCTGGCTTACCGTGGAGGGGATGATGGGGCGCAGTGGGAAAAGGCGGGAACCTGAGATAGTGATGGGAGGAAGTGAGCAGTGCTATGATGGAGGGTGTGTTGTTGGAACGCTGTGTGCATGCAACCCAAGCATTTAAAAATATTTTAAAAGATCTTTAAAACACACACACACACACACACAAATGCAATCTTGCCTTTTGCAACAACAGGGATGAATCTAGCCGCTCTCGGGGCGGATAAGTCAGGCGGAGAAAGACACGAATGGGTCACACATACGCTGCACTTAAAGACTGAAAGAAATGGAGAGTTTTTGGTGGGGTGGAGATCTGAGTCACATGGGGGATGTTCAGAGGTCAGTCCGGGTGGTGCGTGGGAAACTTTGTGGGGTGCCAGGGACAGAATCAGAGTCAGCTGCATGCAAGAAAAGTGCCTGAGCCCCCTGAGCTATCTCTCTGGCATGGGAATGAACAGATAAACTAAATAAAACACAAAATAAACTCCCAGAGGAGAAAGCGATATGACAGGGGTGAGGCTCTTGCCTGGCACATGGCTGACCTGGGTTTGATCCCTGGTATCATATATGATCCTTTGAGCACTCCAGAGAGACCCCTGAGCACATAACCAGAAGGAAACTCTGAGTATCACTGAATGTTGCCCCCAAACCAATAATAATAATAATAATAATAATAATAATAATAATAATAATAATCACTGTATCACTGTCTTCCCGTTCATCATCGATTTACTCGAGCGGGCCCCAGTAACATCTCCATATGTCCTACTCATGCTAGTAGAGCCCAAGGCATCTGCTTGCTCCAGGAACATAAAGAGCCTCAATCCATTCCGGAATGAGGTCTATAACTGTTACTGGTATTTGGCATATATATCAAATACAACACGGGTAGCTTGCCAGGCTCTGCCGTGCAGGTAGCATACTCTTGTAGGCATCTCTAAGTCCAGTATTTATTGATGAACCACGCGCCGCAAGTGGCTGCGCGAGCCAAGCGCTGATAGGCTGGTCTACTGGGTGGAGGTCTGACGAGAGAGAAGTCCGGATGTGGAAAATGGAGGCCCTCATGAAGTGTGGGGTCATCTGGCTTGTTGCGAGGCTCTGCTGGGATGGTGGGCCAGGGCTAGAACCCACCATCCCTCCCGGGCGCCTCGTGAGCGGCTGGTCACAGGGAGAGCCAGTAGCAGCTCTGCCCCATGTCTGCCAATAATAATAATAATAATAATAATAATAATAATAATAATAATAATAATGTTTAGGCTCTGAGACCAAACTCATGGTCACCAGCAGGGAATGAGGGGTACTGGAGTGATAGCCCAGTGGGTAGGGCATTTGCCTTGCACATGGCTGGCCCAGGTTTCATCCCCTGCATCCCATATGGCGCGGTCAGGAGTAATTCCTGAGTGCAGAGCCAGGAGTAAGCCCTGAGCATTACTGGGTGTGACCCAAAAAGGAAAAAAAGGAAGAAGGCTAAGGGAGCAAATAGTTCAGGTGGTGAATTCTCAGGTGAAAGACGGAACTGGGGCGTTGATGACAGACACGTGGCCAGATACCCCGCTTTCTGACACCATGCCTGGAGTGTCTATAAGAAGATACCATTTTACTTCAAGTGGAAAAAATAAGCAGCAGGGGAAAGAATGCGTCTCATGAGAGAGAGAGAAGCGAGAAGGACTTGAGGTGGGCAGATGGTCCAGCCAGAGGCCCAACAGCACGTGAAGCATGTTCGGGAGATTTCCTCTTCCTCCTGTTTCAGGCCCATAAACGTACCATGAGCAAGTCAAATAGGACATTTGATAACTTCAAGTTTCCTACCCGAGACTGTTTAACAGCTTGGCTCTTACGAAAAGGTAAAGTTCATCTTACAACTGCCAAAGGCATTATCTTTCCGCAGAGAGAGGCTCTGAGCTTGGCACTGTGACTCCGTCTCAATTCCTCAGAGACAAACAGACCCCTCCGAGCTCCAAAGTGCCTGCAGCGAGTGGGTTTCGTCTGTGCAGGAAACGCACAGCTTTCCCATGGCCTAAGGAGACGCAGAGAAGTGACCACAGATGGTTTATAGCAGGAAGGCTGGAAAAATTGCATCAAGTCCTGTGAAAACTCGTAGTTTGAGAAGAAAAATAAAGAGTAAAGAAGAGGTCACAAGCAACCGCCAAGTCAAAGGAGCTCACTGCATCCGCCTCCCAGAGGTTTTAACATATGGACTTTCTAAATCACAAAAGTCTGGAGAGAAGAACCAAAGTGAGCTCCAAATCTCTGAGTTTTATTAGCCCATTGTGATTTGTGGAACCTGCACCCATCCCTATCTGGCCAGCCTGACGCTTGCCCTCACAGACCCTTTGCCTGAAGCAATGTGCCAAGTAGAGTGAACAACGATTGAACAGACTCCCCTCCTCCTGCCACTGGGAAACAACCCACCATGTTTTACTTTCATTATCTGGAATCCAAAGACATAGTGCATGGAATAACATGCAAACGTTTGGAGACTGACATTCATCATTCAAGTGAATTCTCCCAGAAGGTTCAAGAACAGAAAGTTCTAGCTGAATTCACAAGTCTTAATGGCCTGAAGGTGGGAAGTGCCTTGCACTAGGCTGACACCATATGGTCCCCTGAGCACTGCCTGGAGTGATACCTGAGTACAGAGGCAAGAATAAGCCCTGAGCATTATCAGGTTGTTCCAGAGACCTAACAGAAAGCAATAATAAGAATAATATAGGCGGCATGGCATACTCTGTACCAAGAGTTCTAGGTCTCTGAGACCTGCATTTGACCCCTGCCCTCCATAGTGACAATGTCTGAGGTAGTCTGGATGCAATCAGATGTCATACCCGGGCAAATGGCACTTTTACAGGTCCATGTAACCAATCTCAGTTAAGTGGTATGTCTGCTTGACACAGAGGTGCTAAAGAACTAAAGAACTCAAGGCTTAGAGAAACCAACCCACTTGTCAGAGGAACTACAGGCCAGGCTGAGTCGGGAGCTCTTCACTCATCTGAGGCCCAGCTAGGCTCTTAAGCCTTTGTTCTAACTCTTCTTCCAGGGTCATCTGGCACCACCCTGGGGTCAAACCTGGCAAAAGTACTTTCCAAATCTGAGCCAGAAAGATCTATGTGTGTCAGAAGTATTTTCATTTTATCTTACATTTTTATTGATCAAGTTACTGTGTTTCACGATATTGTTAATGATGGTTTCCCATATACATAACCACAACACTACACCATCACGAAAATCCCACCCCAAGAGTCCCCAGTCCCCACGTCTCTCCTTTCAAGATTCCCTTCCTCCATAAACTCAGTTTCTGTGGCTCAGTTCTCCTGTGTTGCCTTTGGCCTCTGCCACTACCCTTCTGTGAATCCTTAAGTCCTACATATGCGTGAGATCATTCTGTACCTACCCCTTTCACATAGAAGCACTTTTAAGAAATATCTGGTGCCAGAGCGGTAGTAGCGTAGGTAGGGCATTTGCCTTGCATGCAGCCACCCCAGATTTGGTCACCCTTATGGGTCTCCAGATAGTGCCAGGAGTGATCCCTGAGCATTGAGCCGGAAGCACCATCAAGTATGGCCCCAGAACTAACTAAACAAATAAATGTCCTGGAATGCCCAGCTGAAAAACAGTATGAAAACTAGGATGCAAACAAAGGCCTTGCTGAAAAGCACCCACATACCATTATTATCTTTCCTTTGGGCTGAGGGAAACGCTCAGGGCTTTTACTCCTGGTTCTGCACTCAAAGGTCACCTTTATCATGCTTGTGGGATTGTGCTAGGGACAGAACCAGGGTCAGTTACAGGTAAGGCCAGCTCATGTCCTCTTATACTATCTCTCCAGCCCTCCAGCAGTAGCTTAAAAATTCTCGAAGAAAAAAAATTCTCAAAGATGTAGAATGAAAGATGCAATCTCAATATTTGCTTCTTTGGCACCAAACATGGGAACAATGACCCAGTTCTCTCACTGCTAATGAAAAGGCCATAGATGACAGTCTGGTGGCTAAGAGGACTCTAAGAGGTGGGGTCTGAGAGCCTGGAGGCAAGACAGGAGGTAAGGTACATGTCCTGCATGCAGCCGATCGTCCAACCTCCGCCCACCCCAAGCACCTCAGGGTCCCCCAAGGATTCCTGAGCCCACCGAGAGTCCCCGAGAGGAGCAGGATGGCCGGGTGTCCCGCGCCAAGGGGACAAGCAGCACCACATCTTCGGAGCTTCGCAGTGAATCTTCACCTCCGCTCACCAACACTCACAGAAAGGGCCCCCAAGCTCCCTGAGCACCACTTGGAAACCCCCCATTCTAGAAAAGAGGTGATGACTGAAGACGCACAGCGCCAGCTGCATCAGTGCCGGGTCCCAGGACGTGCGGCTTTGGACATGCCCTCACTCCTCACAACAGCCTGAATGACCAGCATAGCGCCTGACACCTAATAAACACGTACTAAAAGTTTACTGAATTTTCAGCACTTCATTCGTTTTTCCTAAAAAATAAGGGATATGATCTCTTTCTCCCTAAAACACACACACACACACACACACATTCACATGCACGCACACACGTGCGCACACACACACACACACACACACACTCACTCACAAATATCAAGAATTTTTTTAAGGAAACAATATAACATACCATTTCTCACTTCTGCCTCTTTTTCTCTCTTGTGGTCACCTTTGAAAGCACTCCATTTAGACCAGAGGGACATTACAGTGGGGAAGGATCACCTAATGTCCCCTGAGCTCCACCAGGAGAGACCCCTGGTCACAGACCCAGACCAGGGAATAAACCCTGAGCACAGCTGGTTACGGGCCCCGCATCTGCTTCTTACAAGTACCTTTAACCATAGACCCAATGTGCAACATAACACACTCCTAGTTTGAAGCCTACAATAGCCAGATGTCTCCTTTGATCGCTTTCAGTGAAATATTTCACTCCCCTTGGTGCCACACAGACTGTCTGATTGGACCATTTGGAGCTCATATTTGATTTTCTAAAAGAAACAAAAGCTGAGGAACTATTTGGACAATACCTCAGATAACTGAGGAAACACCAAGTTCCTTTGCCAGATTCTGGTGTCCACCCCCCCGAGCACTGGCAGCACCCAATGAAATAGCAAAACCATATAAGACACTAAATATTTCAAGACATCTATAACCACCCAACGGAAAACTGTTCTAATGATGTCTCTCGTGAAATGAAAGGCAGAAATAGAGAACAACATTAAAAGTGCCCAGTGGAAAGGAATTACCTGAAGGAG
Organism: Cryptotis parvus; assembly: GCA_021461705.1. Classification (NCBI taxonomy): domain Eukaryota; kingdom Metazoa; phylum Chordata; class Mammalia; order Eulipotyphla; family Soricidae; genus Cryptotis; species Cryptotis parvus. The sequence continues at coordinate 19,490 of JAJIBD010026513.1, forward strand.
TTTACACTGTCTACTTCATATTTGTATTTTCTTTTTATTTACAAGTCTTCTTGGACCATTAAATTCCCCACAAACAGCACCACATCAGAGAATGTTGTCTTAGCTTTATTACTGGTGACCTGAACTATCTCTAACTAATAGTTGGACCTTCCTCAACTGATTTTCATTGTTCAACTGAGACCACTGGGAGACAAGATTCTGAAGAGCCTTTGGAAGTCTTAAACACTGTGAGTAGGTCCAGAGAGAAAGGACAGTGAGAAAGGCATCTACCTTGCACGCAGCCACCATGGGTTCAATCCCTGCCACCCCTCTTGGTTCCCAGAGCCCTGCCAGAAGTGATCCTTGAACAGAAAGCTAGGATTATGCCCTGAGCACAGCTAGGTATGACTCTAAAAAACAGTAAATAATAAAGAAACAAAACGCTCTGAAAGACCATGTTATTTAAAAAATAAGAACTCAAGGCTCAACTGGGCGATAAATTCTCAGCAAATGTTTTTAGTCACTGATTTGTTCAACCATTCTCAACCAAACACTTACGACCCTCCCCATAGTCCCAAAGATAAGCACTGCTATCTCAGTTTTAGAAAGGAGGAAATAAAAGTTAAGTGGTCAAGGAACTCAGCTGGGCTTGATATGAACTGGTCCCCTTATGACCTGTGCTGTGAAGCATCCCGCAGTGCCGTAAGAACTCACAGACCATCTAAGAATGTAACGGGCAGCTCCGTGCACACTTGCCGCAGTGCCGTAAGAGCTCACAGACCATCTAAGAACATAACGGGCAGCTCCGTGCACACATCAAGAAGCACTACGGAGAGGGGACACCCCCTTCTCGGGGAGAGCCCTGAGCCCAGGATGGACGGGCTGGGCCCGGAAGCAAGCGACAAAGAACTGCCAGCGGTAGCACCATTTCTGCAGTTGTGGACCAAGCCCCTTGCCTCCTCCCCCAAAGTTATAATGCATGGCTCAAATGAGAGAAAAGATAAATAAGAAAACGCTGGTTTGAATTTTACAGATTCAAGGAAGTCTAGGTGACCCAGGCAGACGGGGAAAGCCCAGCTCCCTCGCCCACAGCCCATTTTACAAAAAATGCTCCATGACTTGTCATGGTTTGCTTCTTGCTTCTTTCTGACTCTTCAAGATCATCAGAAAACACACACATCCTACGGCACCTGAATTTCAGTTGGAAAGAAACCGATGTGATCTCACAGAGCACGCAGAGAAGCAGACGTGTGTGGTGTCCTCTATGCCTGCGTTTATGCACGGATGTGTGTGCCTGAGATTCCTTCTCTCCCAGCCACTCCTCATGGGTGCTCAGTCTCAGCTCTGATGGGGTGATCACGAGGGTCAGCTGGACACAATACAGTCCCCTCTACCTGACAATGTTCTGGTTTCTTTCTGTTAAAGCCATTGTCTGGGTTCACTGCATATACACACCGTGTACTAAGCAACCTGTTAGCACCTCAACCCCAAGGCAGCCATTCCGTGTCAGGGCTTTCGGAAGAGGGCTGGGTAGGAGACCCCTCCCCCTTGTTTGCATCAGAAGGTTCTGGTAAGTCCTCTGTTGCCTCTGAGGACCAAGAAAGAATCTCTCAGGCCGCGGGATGAGCTCAGACAAAGAATTTCTCATACTTGTCTTGCACGTATGAGAGTCTGCGATGTGGCACCTCCACGCCCTCCCCCCATACATGTACACACATAAACGCGTGTGCATACACACACACATTGCTTTTACTCAGGAAAAGATAAGTTTTTCCAACTTTCACCACACTGAGGTGCAGAAGGTATAGAACAGAAAACTTTAGAGTAGATCAACCCAAAGCTTTCACTAAAAAAAACAATCAGGTTGCACAACTTTGCCAGACTGTCCTGTGGATTTTAAGTTTGTATTGCATCCAATATTACTAAGGGGGAAAAAAATTAAATACAACTTATTCCTTCACAATGCCAAGATTCCATGGGAACTGTATCTTCTATTTCCAAAATAACACTTCAAGGTACTAGAAAACAAAGTCTCCATCCCTGGGAAGCTGGAGGAAGGTTCTGTTTCTTGCCTGCCTTGAGAAGGCTGGACCTGAGATCGTGTGGAGAGGGGGTTAAGGCCCTTGTCTTGTATGTAGCCAACCCTGGTGGGATCCTTGCCCCCGCCCTTGGCACTGCCAGGTGTGATTCCTGAGCACAGAACGAGGAATAACCCTGAGCAGGGGGCAGAAACAAAGGAGAGAGAGAGGGTGAGAGGGAGAGACAGAGATGGAGAGACAGAGACAGGGGCTTCCCCGTGATATCCCAAGAGCAAGGACTGCCAAGCACCATGGCAGAATGTCGCCGTGAATCTGGCTCCCTGGGACGCTTGGTGCCCCCAGCACCTCCCGGCTCGGCCTCTCCCGCCTCCCATTTCACACACTCACCCAGTTCTGAGAGGCCCCAGCAGGCAGATGCCCAGAGCGGGGACGCTCTAAAATGCTGCCGCAGGCTCAACGGCTTACAAAGCCTCTTCCCTGGTGAGGACCCTCTCAAAAATTCCCTTCTGTGCGATCTTCCCTTGCCTGTGATGGGATCTGGTGTGGAACAGGTGTAAATACTGCACACCTGAACACTGTAACTCAGTGAATTCCCAGAAGGCTTTACTGAACCCCCCTTGCTTTCCCTCATTTTTAGTGGAAACACAGAGAACATGCCACATGCATGAAGCTGGCATGGAGTATGGCCCTCCATACATAAACACATAGCTATGCGTTATCAGTTCAAAAGATGACCAGTTTGTTTGCTTTTTTTTTTTTTGCTTTTTTTTTGGGTCACACCTGGCAATGCTCAGGGGTTACTCCTGGCTTTTGCTCAGGAATTACTAGTGTCAGTGCTCCGGGAACATATGGGATGCCAGGGAATCAAACCTGGGTCGGCCATGTGTAAGATAAACACCCTGCCCGCTGTGCTGTCGCTCTGGACCCCAAAGATGACCAGTTGTGTCTCTCTGGTTTAACTTGCCCCTGGGGTATCTACCCATATCTTTGGGAACAGAAACAGCTCTGAAAGTTACCTCCTAAGCAACAGCTACAATCAGATCAACTAATCACTCCCAGCCATTGAACACAGACCAGCTAAAATTCACCAACTGAAAACACAGCGGACGGACCCCCCCCACTTAGGCTGCCCCCCATATATTCCAAGCCATCCACCTACCCCCACCCGCCGCCTTCAGCCCCATCTCTTGGATTTGGAGAGCGAATGTTCGGTTCCAAGACAATCACATGAAGCCAAGTTTAAAGAAGAATGTGCAAACAGTCAGTTTGTTTTACTCAATTAGGGAGGCGGTTTACTCTCCAACTTTAGAACATTTCCTTCGCCATGTTTAAGAAACAGGGACCGCAGGAGAAGGGCGCACATGTGTACTTGTGGGGCCAAGAGAACTGAAGGGAGAGAGAATTCCTGGAGAAGATGCTGGAAGGAAGAAAAGCCCCCTTTAAATGAAGGGGACCCCCTTAGATGAAGGGAGGGATCCATGGAGGGTTGAATTTGGTCCCAGCGACCTCACAGACCTGGAGATGACAAAGGCCAGCAGTGACCGGTGACCCTTCAAGCGAGACAACCTGGACCCCACACCCACGCTCTCTCCTCCCCTCACTCAGTCCACCACACATTTTTTGCAAGTGTCTCTCACACACACTTAATTGTGTATTTCACTTGCCTAATCCAAGGTTGCTTTCTATTCTTCACCTAAGAGCCTTTCAACTCACAGACAAGACCACGTGATTTCCTGTAATTTTCTCAAAGTACATTTACGTATATTTGCATATACCTTGAAAAACTCTTTGCATTAGGGACAACTAATTCAGCATGTGCCTTAACCAGAAATGCAGTGGGGCTTTCTAACCATTGCTTTCTTTCAACAGAAATCAAGTCTTGTCTATTTACTTATTTTTGTGGATCTGGAACAGCAAAGCCTCCAGAATCACTCTGAGCATAAGCGGACACCAGGGATTTTAACTCATGAGCGGTGGGTACTAGGCTGTTTCTGTGCTATTCCTCAGGCTCCCAACCATCACTTGTAACACAGATGAGAGTTTCCTGCCTAGAACATTACACAGGAGAAGAGAGGGAGGAAGAACAGGGGGAGGAATCCATTAGTGGCTTATCACTGCCATCTGGTGACCAGCAGGCAAGAATACATTCTGAGATCAAAAAGTGAACTTCTTTGAGAAATGTGCTGTTTGATAACCTTGACAAGAAAATGTTTGATTCCACAAAATAAAGGAAGATGCACTGTCCAATGAAAACACCCTCTAGGCGCTGACCAAAGGAAAAACTGAGGAAAGGACTGGACGCGAATGGGCAGGACAAAAAGGAGAAGGGTTGCTGGTGGTAGGTGCGCGATGAGAATTGGGCACCCCTAAAACAGATGTTTACAGAACTGCAAACCAATTCTCTTTCTGGGTTTGGGACCTCATCCAGCGGTTCTCAGGGCCCACTCCTGGGGGTGTTGGGGGACCATACAGAGCCAGGGCTGGAACCATCTGCCAAGGATTCTTCCAGCCCTTGGAAGCCCACGTGGCCTCCATTAAGAAAAATTAGGATTGGTGAGAGCTCAATGGCCTGAGTCCATGTTTTACACGGAGGCAAACTCGAGTTTGGTTTCCAGCAGCACATGGCCCCCTGAACACTGTAGAAGCAACCACTGAGTGCGGCCCCAAACCAAAATCAATCATGATAACAATTTAAAAAGAAAATTAATAGACAGAGAGTGGCAAGGTGGATTACAAAAAGTTGAATCCAACATTCATTGCCTTCGAGAGCCATTTGACTAGTCAGAGCAAGCACAGACACCAAGTCAAAGGCTGGAAGACAACCCTTCAGCAAACTCCCTCAAAAAGCCTAGGGTGACCATACTAGAATCAGACAGCATAGACTTGAAGTTCAGAAGGGTTATAAGAGACAGCGAGGGGCACTTCTTAACAGCCAAGAGATTCTTAATAATAATCAGGACGAAGCGCCCGCGACGGCAGAGCCTGGCAAGCTGTCCTATGCGTGTTCGATATGCCAAAACCAGTAACAAAACGTTTATTTTCCTGACCCGAAATGTTACTGGCACCGGGAGTCAAGTGATCAAGTGATCAAGTGAATCAGGACGAACCCCCCACTCCTAAACGCGTCTATACTCAAGCAAAATACAAGAACTGCTAATGGACTTCAAGATCGTTGATAGCAACACAGTAGTAAGTGGACACCTCAACACTGCTCTATCACCTCTTGATAGATCAGCCAGACTAAAGCTCAGCAAGGAATTATTTTACATGAGGGAAGAAATGGAAGGGGGTAGTGTGTATAAATACACACGTGTCTGGCTGCTCATCCCCAAGGCTGAACATGCATTCTCCTCCAGTGCACATGGAGCATTCTCCACGACAGACCACATACGGTCTACAGAACATACCATAAAATCAAGGGGACAGAAACTGTGCCAACTATCTTCTCAGACCACGATGCACCGAAATCAGAAGTTAATCGCTAACAGACGGAGAGTTCAATCCGGCAGATGGAAATGAAACAGCTCACACTGAACAGCCAGTGGATCAGAGAAGAAATCAAAGAGGCGCTCGAGGACCTCTGGAACCAAGCGAGAATGAGGACACGAGCGCCAGAACCTGGGGACAAAACGGGGCTAAGAGTAGCGTCCGCAGCTTCGTGAACGTTGATGAGGAGGGGAGAAAGGGCCCACCTAAATAGCTAGATTCCACAGCTTAAGATCTTGGGAAATGGCCCACAAAGGGAACACGCATAATAAAAAGGGAAAATACAAAATAAAAACCGCATTACTGCAACATGTGCAGGGAAGGCGATAACGGCGCTCCACAGAAATACAGAAAATATTGGAAATAGGAAAGGTGCAAATCCTAGGACACGCTGGTAAACGCCCTGGCGAGCGTTTCTGGGCGACTTCCGGGAGGTGGCGCTGTTTAAGCAGTTACTGACGGTGAGGTTGGGCTAAATTTGCCCAAACGTCCAGCTCAAGGTATTTTCTTTTCCGGAAGGACAGAGCGTGACCATTTGCAGGTGCGGTTTCTCCCCGTTGTGCAAAAGCAGAGTGGAAGCCTCTCCCAGATCGCGTGGCTCAGAGCGCAGAAGTCGCACCCTGCAACCTTGTTTCTTAGGGCTGAGGGCCACACCGGTGGTGCTCAGGCCTTCTCCTGACTCTGCTCAGGTTCTCTCCTAGAGAGCCTGGTGGTGCCGGGTGGACCCCGGGCCGACCACGTGCATGGCCCCTTTGATCAATAATCTATAATATTTAGGCAAAGTCTGGGGGTGTTCTCACACCTCGCAGGAACACAACCCAAATCCTACCCAGCCAAGTCGAGCTGGGCGGCCAGGCTGCCTGCAAGCCGGATGTCACCGTTTATGCGTACCTTTGTGCCCTCCGGCTGTCCCCGGGCCTGGGTAAGGGAGGAGCTGCCAGAAACGCAGACTGAGGCCCGCACTGGTGAAGCAAAGCCCTCGGAGCTAGCCTCACGCACACACCACGCACACAGCTGTGAGGACTCCCATTGTGAGCAAGCTCGGGTACCAAAGCCGGGCCACAGGCCCGAGTTTGAACTCACAATGTGTGGTCCCTCTGCTCCCAGCATCACATGGTGTGGCCTTGGAGGGGGTCCTTCCCCCCAACAGCCCCTGCCAAGGTGGCCCACCTGATCCACTGCACGGCATGGCCAGAGAGATGGCGGAGAGATTGAGGCGTTTGCCGTGCACGCAGCTGATCAGAGTGAGACCCCGGGCACCTCCAGGAGTGAGGCCTCAGTACAGCTGAGTGTGGTCCCAAGGCACCAAAGAAGCAAAAAGGAATAACCAAGTAGTACCGGGGTATCCTGAACCTCCCGACGCCATCTGGAGAGGCCAAACGTCCTACAGGGACTAAAACGGTCCTTGCTGTGTTTGTGTTTCTGTTGGGGGTACAGGGTACTCAGCGCCTAACGCCTGGCTGGCTCTGCACTCAGAGATGACTCACAGAGGGCTCTGCGGACCAGATAGGAAGCCAGGGATCGAACCTGGATTGGCCCCCTGCAAGGTAAGTGCTCGCCTATTGCACTGTGGCTCCTGCCCCTAATAAGGGTCTTTGGTAGAAGCTTTTGTAAAGGAGAAAGTTCTAAAGTAGAGCACAAGCTGCCTCTGAGCTGAGCCCCCTTTCCCCGCAGAGATGGAGGCTCGGCTTGAGGGAGCACCGCCCCCTTTGCTTCTTTAGAAGGGGTGGGCACCGGGGAGAGCACCCTGAGTAAGCACAGGCGGGCCCCTCTAAGGAAGCGCTGCAGCGGCTGTCCCTCAGCGTCTCAGTGCCCCAGTCACAAGCAGACCCTGGTGAGCAAGCATTATTACCCGTGGAGAATGACTCAGTTTCCCCACTGGGGCTCTGTGCAGACTTCTCTGGTCCTCTGCTCTCCTCTCTCAGCACTAGTCGCCCCCACCATCCTTGGAACAGGAGTGGCCGGGCCCACGTGAGTGAACAGCTCTTGCCCGTGGGCAGAATTGCTTCAGTCTCTCCCCACATGAGCCAGCTGGCTCCTCCGTGCCTCTGGTGCTGCGTTCTCAGTGAGGAAACCAATTTTTTTCACAATGACACACATGTGTGTCTGTTTTACCCTGCTATTTTTCATTCAACATTTAGTCAATGTTATATGAAAGTCCTCTGAGATGTTTATATAGACAGAGTCAGCTGGTTGGTTCCATTCCTCCAGAGTCCTCGGCTTCTGTCTTCCTTCCGAACAGGCTTGCTTCCAAAGGGGCGTCATCCACAGCGCACCTTCACCCGGGCACCAAAATATGCGACGTTCAGGAGACTGAGTGTGGCCTGGCAGTAGAGCGCACACCTTTATTAACCTGAGGGTTGATCTTCGGCACCTCAAAAAAACAAAGCAAACCCCCCAAATATAATGTTCCATCTCCTTCCCTCTTCCTCATCGTCTCTCTCCTCCTCCTCCATCTTCCTACTTAATTGTACACACACGTTGTTGTGTACCGCCAGGAAACTGCATTCACAGACACGTGGATGACTGATTCTCACACAACCTGCCTTCAGAGCCAAGGCTAGGTCTAGTGACAGCATGGTGAGAACAAGGTGCCCCAGGAAGAACCTTCCCTTAACCACCGGACGTCAAGCATCACCAGTTCACAGGAAATTAGAAATCACCTGGCATCCTTGTAATAGAAACCTGCGTACATGCATCAACAACGGCAAATGATTGTGCTTCTTTGTTGATTTGCTCCTCACAACAGCCTGGGAAGCTGCGTCTTCCCATTTTCCTGATGTTCTGATCAGATACGAAACATTAGAGTAAAGGCTTCTTGGATGTTTTGTTTTGTTTATGGCCACATGGCTAGTTTTATTTTAAAAAAACAGGTAGAAGGACATCTCGTTACATAACCTAAACCATATTCCTCAAGCCCAATATTTTCCTTAACCCAATCGGGTTCTTAAGCATATGATATTGAATTTTGATTAATATCTTAATTAATATCTTGATTAGTATCTTGATTAATACCATCTCATGTCAAAGCCAGGGTAGCTTCCTTTTCGACTTGTTCTGGGTCCGTCTAGTCCCATGATGGGAACCTTTGTTTTTTTGGGTTTTAGGAACTTAAATTAATTTTACGGGCAATAGAGGATTGGTTAGGGAATATAACGGATGCTTAGGAGTGAAAATATTAATATAAAGTACCTACTTTGGTCCTAAATACAAGTGGACCCATTCTATCTATGGGGTAATACAATAATTCTACCTGATCATTTCAGTCCCTGAAACCAGAACTTAGTCCATCACCAAATGTCCAACTGTTGAACAATGACATGATTGACTGTTGCCATATGTAGTCCATAAATGGTGAGCATTTTTGTCCAATTTTGATGGAACGATGGGACAGGGCCGAGTTTTTGAAGAATAGCTTCTACAATAGTAGCAGTGGTCACAGCAATAAATCAATTATCAGGAGATTAATGGGTTTACAAGAGCACTGGAGTGGCCTTTTCACGAGTCATTCAGGAGCACTATATTTAGGAAATAAAATACTCTTAATGAGTATCAGGCTTT
>JAJIBD010026514.1:0-22331 GCA_021461705.1 Cryptotis parvus
GAAATCGGATGTAGAAAATGGAAGCCCTCATGGGTGGGGAGTTATCTGGCTTGTTGCGAGGCTCTGCTGGGGTGGCGGGCCAGGGCTAGAACCATAACCATCCCTCCCGGCGTCTCGTGGCGGCTGGTCACAGGGAAAGGAAACAAGTAGCAAACTCTGCCATGTCTGTGTTTGATACCTTATGTGTCATTCTCATAAACACATTTATACTAAGAAAATAATTTATATACATACACACAGTTAAAAAACAAAAAAAGAACCATAAAAATCACATATATAAAATGCATGTATACTATATATTATTTATTTTTGATAGGAATTTATTGCACTTGTGTTATGTCCTATGTATGTCTGTATTAAAAACACACTTTGGGGACTTAAGCTTCACCACAATCAGAACCAAAAACAAGAGTTTATTTTCTGATTTAGACAAACAAAAAAATCATAATGAACTCTTCAGGAGACTTATTATTATTTTATGAACTAATTTTAACTTTGAGGAGCAATGAGGATGGGCATGGATTACTTATGTCTTAAATAACAAAATAGTAAATTTCTTGATGCTTGAGTTGTCAGCGAAGTCAGAAATTGGCTATTTGTTTATTTGCATTAATTTCCCAGAGCGAGCTATTAGTAAAACTCATTGATCCTGCTCTAATATTCTAAAGCTTTATCGGTCTTTATGTATTCATTTATGCTGTGTTGAAATTTGCCTCTTAACTACTTTCATATCATGAGTACAACCTGAGTGTCATTGAGAGCATAATGCAAGACAAATTAATGCATTTGTCTGAATCCAAATAGTTTTAAGTATGAAATGGAGCTTGGATTCATGACACGTTCTAATATGCTAAGGTGAATAAATTAAATAAATGTCAATTTAGAAAATCAAGAAAATAAAAGAAAGTAATTTTAATCAGTACTATATGCTTCACTGTGAAATGGAATGAATTTATATAAACACTATGAATGGGTGTTGGCTATTATATATTGTGTGACAATTTCCTGTGGTTGACTGTGAAAGTCGAGTGGATAATTATTCTTCTGTTTTCTCTCGAAGAGATTACTCCGCAACATAAGTATGAAGAAAGTCATTCTTCATTCTACAGATTATTCTCAAATACTAATTTTCTTGTAACCCTTCAAAGCTACATTCTTTGAGTCTCTTCCCTTTCCCATTTCTCATAATGAAACAATAGAGAACTTTCCAGCTACATTTAAAAGTTCCTTTTGAACTTTATAATGTGAAAACAATAAAACTTCACTTACATATGAATTTTTGTCATAAGTATTGACAAAATGTTTGTCAGTTTTTAATTTTTCAAATAACCAGAGGCAAATGGTGACAAGCAGTAGCCTCAAAATAGGGAATTCATGCTCCAACTACCAGAATATTTTGCTAGCAGTGTGCTCCTTTTAAATCTATTTTGGAAATGATTTATAATACTGATGATTATTGATGATCAAGTCTTATTGCGAAAATTCCAACACTGCACCCCAGTCAGTGTGCAATCTCATCTTATCCTGTGTTTCCAGCCGCCTGCTTTGCTCAGCTCTGTAGACAATATGCAGTTTGACTGTATCTGGTTTGACTGTCGACAGTATGCAGTTTAGCTGTATCAGTTAGACTGTAAACGGTACATACAGTTCTGTTGTCTTTGGCCATTGTTACTCTCTTAATATGCTTCTTTTTCATTTTAATATATTTTATTATACCACCATAGAATAAACAATTACCCAAAATATTCTGTTCAACAATGTTCAACACATCCATCCACCAGTGCTTATTTCCCACCACCAATGTACCGATTCCCTCCTCCCCTAGCCTGCCTCCTTGGCAGTTCTCCGTTCTTTTCCCTTTTCTCTTTTTCTCTCTCTCTCTCTCTGTTCCTTCTCTTACAATTTGTGAATTATAATACAAGTTTAAGAAATTTATCATGTGTATCTTTTGCCTGTATTAATGCTCAATTCTATGTGAGTATGCTTACTTTAGACAATTATTATTAGCACAGTATCCCTTCTCTGTCTTACCTAACCTCTGACTCCCACTTGTTTGTGGTAATTTCACCTTTGACAAGACCTCCTGATCCATATTTTGCCTGACCTTTGATATTGGTATCATATTTATATATATAATAATATGTATATATATATATTATATATATATCATGCAAATAAATGCCGATCATTCTATATCTGTATTTTCCTTCTAGCTAATTTCACTCACCAGAATCCTCTCCATGTCCACCCATTTATAGGCAAATTTCATAACTTCATTTTTCCTAACAGGTGCATAGTATTCCATTCTGTAGATGTACCAAAATTTATTTATCTATCATGTCATCAATTTTGGGCACTCTAGTGTTTCCAGATTCTGGCTAGTGTGAATAATGCTGCTATGAACATAAAGTAGAGATGGTGTTTTTGCTGTGTGTTTTGGCTCTCCAGGGTTGATTCCCAGGAGTGGTATGGCTGGAGTCAAATGGAGTTCAATGTCTAGTCTTTGAAGGAATATCCATATTGTTTTCCCAAAGGCTGTACAGTCAATATTCCCACCAACAGTGGATGAAAGCCCCACTTTTCCCCTACATCCATGCCATATGCTTCTTTACATACCACATACAGAAGAATCATTCTCCATTTGTCTCTCTCCTTACTTAACCCCAATCAACATGGATGTATTGGGGGCACTCCTCAAGTTTATCAGGTAGCTGCAGATGCGCGGTTTCATCTTTTCGTATAACTAAGTGCTTATTGTGAGTATACACACCATAGATTCTTTATCCGGTCGTCTTCTGTTTAGGACACTTGAGCTGTTTCCAGATCTTAGTGTGGACAATGTTATAATGAGTACAAAGGATTTTTCAAAATAGAGTTTTGTCACCAGTAACAATTATAGACCTCCTTCCATGACCTGAATGAATGGTTTGAGGCTCTTTGTGTTCCTGGAGTGAACAGGAGGCCCTTGGCTACATTAACATGCCACAGGACATATGGGTGAATGTTACTGGTGTCCGCTGAGCAGATGGATGAACAACGGGGAAGACAAGTGATACAAGTGTTTGTATCTTGGGGCAGTGCCATGGAGTGGTACTGGAGGGTGACATGGAAGCTTGATTCCTAGTTTTGCAGAAGTTTCCGTATTGTTTTCTGAAGCAGCTAAACTAGGCGTGTTTCCACACAAAAGTGGATCATGATTGGTTACTTTTCCCGACATTCATGTGAGCAATGGTTGGCTTTATTTCTTTTTGCATGCCAGTCTCACTGCTGTGAGATTATATCTCAATGTTTGTGTTTGTACTTTCGTGGCTTTCGGTGGTGAAGAACCTATTTTAGATGCCCAGTATTCATCTGTGTGTCTACCTTAGGAGCATCTGTTTAACTCTTCTCCCATTTTTGATGAGGGTTGTTTATATTTGTTTTACTGTTTTCTTAATTTTATTATACCCGTAGAGTTATACAATTACAAGGATGTTCATAAGTGGGTCTCTGTCATACAGTGTTTCAACATCCAGCCCTCCATGAGTGCCCCATTCCCACCACCAATGTCCCCACACTCCCTCCCACCCAACCCAGCGTGCCCCTACAGCAGAAAGCTTGCTCCTCTTTCTCTCTGTCTCTGTATTCTCTCTCCTCACTCCACTCTGTGACTTGCCCTATATATGTTCATAGTTTATGATGTCTCTATAATGTATATCCAATAGTGAGTTCTAGTGTGACATTATAGTTCCCCATTCCCCATCAACCTCCCAGTTTGTTGCAACTAGGATGATCATTACAGTGCATAAATGTGAAAGATCCTGGGAAGGACCTGGTCCTAAACTTCATTATTGTCTAAGTCTGTCCACGTGGCCATAGAGCAGCCTCAGGCTCATGCAGCTATGGGTCTGGTGTCTCTTGTCGGGTGTTGCTGGCTGTGAAGGCTGGGAACCCGTAGCCACCCCCCCTAACATGGAGGTGGAGGAATGGGAATAGGAGCCCAAATCCCAAATCCCTGCTCCAAGTCTGGAAATGTGCCCCCACCCCCAATGTGTGTGTAAATCCCACAGGCTATGTTGGACTCAGCCAGGGCTGGGCCATTTACCACCCTCCGAAACTCCATGGAGCTGCTCTGCTTTTCTAACCAGTAAGCATTACAAGTGGTTTTATATACCTTGGATGCTTAGTTTTTGTCGAATATGTGGTGAACAAATATTTTCTTCCATTCTCTGAGGTTTCCTTTTATTCTAGTTATCATTTTTGGGGTGCAAAGGTCCTAATTTAATGCTGCCCCATCTGTTTATTTTTGCTTCCACTTGCTGGAAAACTGGCATGGAGTGAATAAAGATGCCTCTAGATTCCTAAATGGAGGTTTTGCTTGTGCTCTCCTCCGAGTAATTGAGGAGTTAGTATCTGAGTGCAGTGTCTTGAATCCATTGCTGAATGGACTTTTGTTTAAGATGTGAGACAGGGTCTCAGTTGGTTTTTTCTTACATGTGGCTGAACATTTTCCCAATATTGCTTGTTGAAGAGATTCTCCTTTTGGCTTTGTACCCTGAGCCATTTGTCAAAGATTAGCTGTTCTACGATTGCATTTCTGCACTACATACTGTATTCTCCCCTCCAAATGGATCTTAGCAAAGATACTTTGCGCTCTTTTACCCAAGAGAGTCAAACTTGGGTTTAAAGCAATAATTATCCCTGATAGTTGTAATCATTTAATGTTAATATTACATGCTGTCAAGCAGCGTTATTATAGTACCTAATATTTCAGAGGCCAGGTATGGCTCAGTGGCAGAGTGTATGTTTTTATATAGACATATGAGGTCACAAATTCCCTCTGTGGCACTGCCCCACACTTAGTGCAAAAGTAGCAGCACTGCCGTTCTTATTCCCAATGCCCAGAACAACTGAGACAGCCAGAGTACTGCAACCAAGTTTATGTACCCGATCATCACAGCCACCAGCGTTTAACAAAATGAAGAGGAAAAGAACATGCATATTCATATTTAAGTCTCAGAAACTATTCGACATAGGGTCATAAAGTATTTGCAATTTTGTCCTCATACTGGGAAAATAAGAGCCTTCACAAGACAGTGATAGATACACTTGTGTGAAGTGAGAGAGTTGAATTAAATTCATAGTATAGGTCCCACCTAGAGAACAAATGAGAGGTGATGAAATTTTTTCACTGAAAATGTAAAATTAAGTTAACAAATTTTAAGAACTATTCAGTATTAAATTACTGCTATTTGGCATTATTGAAAAACATAATGAATGAAAATTATAGTCGTAAGAAGAACACAGAAATATGGGGTGAAGAGTTCAATTAACTGAAGTCAAAAATTAAGAGGATCACATAAAAACCAGAAAATTGCAATAAAATTTCAATGAAAAGTTAGAAACACATTTTACAAAGCATCAGGAGTAAAGTTAAGAAACTCATTGCACCAAAATAATATTATTTTGGAGTTTATGATAAGAAATTAAGACCCATTCATAAAATCCATATGCACCTAACATGCTCTTAGAATCAGAAGTGTTCTGTCTATGATGGTATAAATCTTGATATTGACTTTAGAGCCAAGGACTACATAGATAAGAAATAAGCAAAACCTCTTCTACTTATCTTCATGAGAGCAGCTAAAAACGTCAATCAAACTTTGGTTGACATATACTATAATCAGTATTTGCCTAGACAGGTTTCCTCCTGTTGCTTTATCAGCAGAATCTGAGACAAGACTTATTGATTCTATGAAAAGAGAATATCTAAGTAATCATGATTTGAAAAAATTTAGATACAGTGAAGCTATATCCCTGATTTTATATTAAATGTTGACATACTACCACATAATGAACTAATTCATTGACACTGAAAGTGAAACTCATCAGTTAACCCTTTTGCTAGTACCTCTTAATGCTAGTAAATAGTAATACAATTAAAGCCCAAGAATGTTAGAGCTAAAAATACATATATAGGCATATATAATTCTCAGCAGTTCCTGGCCAGCAACAACCACATTGTAAAAATAAAAAATAAATGAAGCAGAGAAAGTGAAGGGACTTTTATATGATAACCAACCGATCTTTTAGAATGTCCTTTCCGTAAAAAAAGAAAATCCAAGAAATTATCTAGAGTTGGGAGTTGGGTTAAAACAGACTCGAAAACAGAATATATGTGTGAAGGAAACTACATTGTCTGGGCCAGAGATACCGACCTGGGGCTTAGGTGTTTGCTCTCCCACTTCTGATTCTGCTTGATCACAGCAATGCACGCGCCACTCAAGAGCTATGTCAGCTCTGAGCACAGCTTCAGGGCTAGCTCTAAACTCAACCAAGAGTGGCCTCAAATCCAAAAAAGCTTTTAAAATAATGTTATACTTTTTTTATTTTTTGAAATAATGCTTCCCTAGATTTCTGAATTCTTCTCGATATCTAGACTTTTCTTTTATTTTAGATTTCTGTGAGGTGGAAAAGAAAAGTGATTCTGTGAATTTTTTCTTTCCCATTACTGGTAGAAAGCCCTCAGGAAAGAAAGAAGGTCAGTATGCTCTTTGCTTGTAAATTTGATGATCAGAAACTCTGTTAGGTAAATAACAGCTTTTTTGCTAGTAAATTCTAATCTACAGAAAAGCTTTTAGCAGAAAACGTCTAGTTTTCTAGAATCGCTTTAAATAAACCTGCGTTCTGAAGGCTACTGGGAGTCCAATCACTATAGACTTTATCAAGTGAGTATCTGCTGTTTTAAGACCTTCTCTGTAAAGTGCTTGAGCCACCAAACAAGGCCAGATTTTTTCTCATGTTCACCTAGACCAAATACCTTCATTATGGGGTAGAACCTCATGAACTGAATTGAGGGCTTCTAATCTCTCCCACCTCTTTGCTGATCTCCTGAATAGATCTATCTTTTAAGCAAACAGTACCAAGCTTTAAATGTTTGAGCGTGTTTTGACAATCCATAGAGGCTATTTTTATTTCTCCATAATATTATTTCATCAATAGTAAGTGTATAGGCATGGTAGTACAGTAAGATTTTACTTATTTCCACATCATTATTTTGTATTTTATATATGTATTAAGCTGAATATTTTTAAGAGTTTTGGTTGTGCTACTTTCTTTCAAGGTCTGCAGAGGCTATAATTAACAATTGATACCGTGTAAGTGCACAATAGAATATATTTATCACTTGTATCATTTGTCTTCCCATTACTTATACATCACTTTATATATATATATTCTCTGGCAACTGCTTCACTATATATACTGTATATATAGTATATATAGTATATATATACTGATATATATAGAGTATATATACAGTATATATGCAGTATACATACAGTCTATATATAGTATTAACTTGACTTGTATTAAATATATATTATATATCAGTATATATATAAGTATATATATTATATATATAAGTATATATATTATATATATACTTTATATATATATTATATAGAGTATATATCTATAGTATTAACTTGACTTTGGCAACTGCTTCACTTTACATATATATAGACTGATATATTCACCAATAACTGAACAAATACTGCTAATATATATATATATATATATATATATATATATATATATATAAAGTGAAGCAATTGCCAAAGTCAGGAGATTAATAGAAATATTTATAATTTCACAGGTATTCCCACTTTTTAGGTAATGGAAGGTACAGGATTCTTTGCTTTTAGCACTGTCCCAGTACACATGTCATTTGTATGGTCACCATGAGGCACCCCTAGCTCCCCTGAACCCCTCATCCCAGACCCCAACAGTTGTTTACTTAGACCATCAACTCCATTTCCTCAACTCCCAGCTATCTGATCTCTTTCCACAATTTAGGATTTCCTTCCTTCCTTCCTTCCCTTCCTTCCTTCCTTCCCTTCCTTCCTTCCTTCCTTCCTTCCTTCCTTCCTTCCTTCCTTCCTTCCTTCCTTCCTTCCTTCCCTTCCTTCCTTCCTTCCTTCCTTACTTCCTTCCTTCCTTCCTTCCTTCCCTTCCTTCCCTACTTCCTTCCTTCCTTCCCTACTTCCTTCCTTCCTTCCCTACTTCCTTCCTTCCTTCCCTACTTCATTCCTTCCTTCCTACTTCATTCCTTCTTTCCTTCCTTCCTTCCTTCCTTCCTTCCTTCCTTCCTTCCTTCCTTCCTTCCTTCCTTCCTTCCTTCCTTACTTCATTCCTTCCTTCCTTCCTTCCTTCCTTCTTCTCTTCCTTCCTTCCTTCCTTCCTTCCTACTTCCTTCCTACCTTCCTTCCTCCTCAACCAAAGCTAAAACTTAGAGATGGAAAGTATCACTGTGCCTCACTGAATATGACCAAACTGGTAATGTGGGATCATATGACAGCTCTTTTTATGTGCTTTTAATGGGACAATTTTATAAGCATCAAAATAAGAATTATCAGTAGCGGAACATGTCCCAGTATTTACGTTTTTTCCCCAAAACCGTTTTCTTTGTGTATTTTATAAAACATGTCCTAATATGAATCATGACATTATCCTGATATAATAGTAAAATAATTCCTAATTGTGCTTTAGGTGTATTTCTGTAGTGAATAGTAAGACTACTCACTATTTAATGCTAGGCTACTTCATATTTTCTTTAAAACATATGGATTTAAGGTACTTCTTACATTTTAATTCAATTGTTAATTTTTTCAATAGTATTTAAGTTTCTCTATATTTTTATATAAATTTATAGTCAGATATATGCTTATAAGTATTTTCTTTCATTTAAACAGTTGTCTTTTTATAATTGTCTTCTACTCTACAGAACTTTAGGTTTATGGGGTAACATTTATTCGTTTTGCCTTTGTTCACAGTGCTTTGGTAGCATATCCTAAAATCCATTACCACGATCAACATCAAACATAGATCTTATTATATTTTTGTCTGAGTTTTATGATTTCAGGACTTTCCACGTAATTCTTCAACCAAATTTTGTGACTTGAATAATACACTTAAATTCATTCTTTGCATTATTAAGTGGTATGAGATGTATTTAAATGTAAAATCTATATTTCTAACATCATTTATGTAATTGATTATTTGCATTGTGTTTTCCTATCAATGATTGTTGTATAGCCCACTTGGAGGTCTATGTGTAGATTTCTCTCTGAGTTTCCTACTCTTCAGTCACTTATGTATCTCTTTTTTATGTTCAACTTTGGGCCCCAGGTGAAGTTTGACTGTGTTCCTGTAGGGGGTGCCAGATGCTGGGGTATGCTTGGGATCCCAGCAATAAGGAAGGGATCAGGCTTTGCTTCAAAGCCAGTGGCAGATGGACATAATTCACGAGTTCAGCAAAGTTCCAAAGACTTACTTATCACCAATAACTGAACAAATACTGCTAATACAAGCCAAGATGGGGAAACTCACAAACCTCTGACCCTGTGCCCAGGCTGAGATCCCCACGGGAGTGATGCTATCTTCTTCTTCCCAGCACCTTTATTCCCCCCAAAGCCCACCAAGGCTTTCAAGCCGGACCTTCTTAGGATAGGCTAAGCGGGGGACCAAAACCAGGTTTCTCATGCAGATCCCAGGCACAGTCACCTACCTGGGCCTTAGAAATGCTAATTTGCTAGAGCCAGATTTCTGCCTTCAGGCTCCATGTAAACAAGGTACTTGTAGAGATGAGGAGTATCTGAGATGAAATGTAGCTCAGGATTTAATACAGTGGGAATAGCATATGATATTCTTACCATGAATCTCTTGCAGTCTGATTTATTTCTCCAAGCTTCCACAAGGTCCATATCTGTTTCAGAGCAATATTGCATGCTTTGCCTTTAGCATTACTGAGTCATGTTTGCTGGCCCAGGGACACACTAGCATGGCTCTTTGATCTAGCAGAGCTATTTACTAAATGGTGCATCCAGTGCAGCTAGGGCCATCCTGATGAAACTCTACATGTGTAAATGTTCCTCAGTGGGACCTGTGGTAATATGAAAGGAAATATTTGACCAGATAACATGGACTTCATAGTAAGAATATTCTACCATTCAGAAAGTTATAAAATCAAACTGTCTTTTCCAATCTTGCATCAATCTCCCATTGTGATTTTAGGAGTGCTTCAAGGCAAAATGCAAGTGGATATTAGCAAATGTAAATGCTCTGGGCTTACATCTACCTAATTGATAATCTTTCTCTGGTGTGTTCTTATCAATCATTGCTGATTATATAGCCTTGGCAGGTATATCTGTAGGTTTCCTTCAAAATTTCCTACTCTCTTTCTTTATTTCTGTATCTCTTTTTATGTCTACCTATCTGTTTTACATCCATATGTGGAGTTCATTACTATACTGTAATGTAATTGGAAACCAAAAAGTGTGATGTTTGACAATGTCCACAAATCTCTCAGTAGTATCTATGACCCTTAGATGTTTTCTGGGTCCTCACTTTCCAGATTGCAGTCTCTCCAGACCATTGGCCAGGCAGATCCACCTCAGTCATATTATGTGGTAGACAAGGGAGTCTTGGAACATTCACACTCAAAGAGAGAAGCCAAGCACTCATTCTCATACCCTGACTTTCCCTTATGAAGTACTTTGGAGACCAGTTGGGGGTTTCTTGGAACTGTGACGTTTTGGGGTAGGGACAGACCATAAATTGAACTGTTCAATGTTATTCTTGTCCTTTAGAGGAAGTCAATCCTGCCTTAATTCCTTCAGGGGACACCACAAATGTTCTCTACTCCATGGATGATTGTAAAAAATAGGTGCTGTCTTGGAAAGATAGTAGAAATATCTCATTCTGTTGTCTTGCTAGAGTCACTCCTTCCTTTCTTTGTTCTTAAACTCCTAAGGGTTTTCAATTTTAATGATGTTCTCAAAGATTAATCTTCTAAAATAATTTTTAGATTCTATGCTTACAAATATCTTTCATAATCCATTTTCCATAATTTAGATTTTATTCATGCTTTGTTTTTCATAATTTGTTTCAGTAATTTATTTTGGCACAATGCCTAAATTTATTATTCATCGTTCTTTCTAACTGTTACCTGATTATCATAATATTTATTGAATAATCCATCTTGCCCCCATAAATTTAAAATGACCATTTTGTAATATTAATA
Organism: Cryptotis parvus; assembly: GCA_021461705.1. Taxonomy (NCBI): domain Eukaryota; kingdom Metazoa; phylum Chordata; class Mammalia; order Eulipotyphla; family Soricidae; genus Cryptotis; species Cryptotis parvus. Next base: position 11,063 of record JAJIBD010026514.1, read on the forward strand.
TACTAAAACTTACTACATATATCTGTATATATCACCCAGTAGACCAAACATCAGAATTTTTATATTATGCTGCATTAATAACATAGGATGCCAGCTAGGTTTTATTAAGCTGAGTAAATATCCATATCATTTGCTCAAACTTTCCAGAAATTTAGATTAAATGGAATTGAGAGACATTGTTAGGGAACAGCTCAGTAAAATCAAATATCCAGGCTTTATAAAGTTTGATTATAAAAGATATTTTTGTACTGCCACAATTAGAAATCATTTCTAAGGTATCTAAAGATTCTTTGAAGTTTTATTTAAAATAACTTTTGGGGAGGAGAATCACCATTGAGAACTACTCAGACCTTCCCAATGGGTTAATAACAAAAAATTTCATTCAATAGCATGCATGGGGCTCGTGGTTAAACAGATGGCAGTTCTCAGAAGAGGTTGGATCCCTGGACAGGGGACCGGAGAAGCTAAGAAGAAAGGTAGTGTCAAGCTCAGTAGTTCTCACACAGGGGAAGAATGAGATTCTTGGATAGAGGTCACCTCAGGGTAGTCTGTGCCGTGGAGTTTACTCTCCCAGGCTCCAGTCCTCGAATTCAGGTCTTTAAAGGGGCAGCCATTGTTTCTTTCATTAGGAGAAGGGCCAAATCTGCAGTGATGATCTATGCTTGCAGCAGAACAGAAAAAGTTCTGAGGCGAGGCCAGGAGCAGTCTTCAGCTGGCAGAGTTCTCAGAAGACAGCTCAGAACCTACTCCTCGCAGGGCTCAGGGCCGAAAGACCAGCTGTCACTGGGGTCTTGAGAGCTCTGGAGTCCAGCATCTTCACTAGTGGAGATCTACAGCTGCATTCTTACGCATTCATCCCAGAGTTAGTCCACTCTGTGTTATGCAACTATTGTTTGTGCACTAGTAGTTACGATTTGAAATATGTTTTGTTACTTTAACAAACATTTTTAAAAGCCAAACAGAAATAAATTATGATGGCCATGTACATGTTGATTGAGTTGCATCAGTTCCCCCACTAACCTACCAACATCTTTTAGACAGTGGCTCATACATGACACACTGTCTAAAGATATCCATCGCTTAGGATCACTTGAACCATCATACTATGAATTGACTTTGTTCAGCACCATCAATGCAGTAGGACTGATCCTTGCTTAGGAACAAAGGCTGCAATATCACATTCAATTTTTTCAGAAAATAAGGATTTCAAGCCAGGTGTAACTACAAATAAGGAATATTCTTAATGAAGTTTGCCACCCTTGCTGCGTATGCAAAGTACTAGCTGTACTTGGCTGGGCTCTTTCCATGAGAAGGGAGCATAAAATCTCTTGTAAAAACTGTGATCTGTCAGTGAAAATGGTTCTAATCAAGTTGAAGGTAAAGTCTAGGTACCAAAGTAAAATCTTGAGGACACAGTGTGAGAAAACTTGAGTTGTTTCCTGCCCATTGAGGAGATCACACTAAAATCATCTCTGCTTGCAGAAACGCTCCCCAGTGATGCAGAGGGTGGTGTACTGGGCAGGGTGGGGTGGGAACATAATAGCACAAGGATCTCATCCCTTCTCCTCTTGAGTCCTGGGATTTAGAGCAGCCTTTCCTCCAAATTTCTCAATTGCGTTCTCATGAAGTCAAAGAGATAAAGTCATCTATAAACACTGGTGCCAGAGACAACTTTTCCTCTCCTGCCCCTATGCATTTATTAAAATGGGGGACACACACAAAAAACCTTCTAGTAAAGCAGTATGGGAAGCCAGTAAGAGATAACTTAAGTTCCAAACTTTACTTAACCCATGTCAGAAAGAAATAAGATCTCACTTTCTCTTGCCTCTCCTTTAACAGTGCACCAGAACATTTATATTTTCCTTCTGTTCTTCATCTAAAGCAGTTTGAATGTAGTCTCAACTGTAGGTGCCTTAAATTTTATCCTCTCTTATTTTTCCTTGTCTCCTCTCTAGTGTGTGTATAGAGTCCTACCAGCTGTGACAACTGGCTCTGTGCTCAGATCACCCCTATGCTGAAGGAACCATATCACGGTCCCTGGAATTGAACTGGGACAAGTACTCAGCTCTGTACTCACTCTTGGGCTGCTCTTTCTTTAGGATTGTGTTGGGGAGTTAGCTTTGGTCACTGTTCTGAGAGCTATCATGTTTAGGTGCTTCTAAAGAGGTAAGTGGCTATATGAGCCTACCGCAGTGTGGAGGGCACATTCCCTCCACATTCACTTAGGGTCTACCTTGCACTCCTGTTGCTTGTTCTGCTGTTGTCTATGTGAGCGGCCCTAAGGAAAGTTATCAAGCAGACTGATATCTCACTCATTTATCAGTGACTTTTCCTAGTCTCTTTTTCCCAGTGTCTGAGGATTACTCACATCTTGTTTGTACTGTTCCAAATAAAGAAAATCTGTGGACAACTCAGCGATTACTTTCCCTGTTTTTATGTGCATCATGTCCTTTGATGTCCTATTTTCAGATATGACATAGTAAAAGGAGAGGAATAAGTGAAAATAAACTCCATGTCTTCTCTTGCTCGTCTGTGCCATTTCCCATGAAAGACAGTGAGCTATGATGGTGAATCCCAGTTAAAAGCAGAATCTTAGCTTTCCAGCCTATGAGAATAATAAAATGCTTCTCATCATCTCAAGTATTTGGAATTGATAAACTAGATGATAAACTAGAATTTATATGTCTATTCAGTTTCTAATGAAAAAAATATGTACTGAAAACATGTAATGATTTTATATATCAATGAGACAGCTGAAGACTCATTCATTCAGCAAATATTTATTGAATGGCTACTACATCAGGCATGTTTTTACCCAAGTACTGAGGGCAGTGAAGAACTGTCCCAACTCCTGGCTTTATAGATCACAGGCATGCAGCAAACTATATACTTAAAGGTCAGCTATTTGTCAGTGCTGTACAGTAGAATAAAGAAAGAGAAATGGATGGGCAAAGCGGTAGGTAGATTAAATATCAGCTGGAGTTGCAGGGAAAGCTCTTTTGTTCAGACTCCGAGGAGTCTGGGTGACCTGAAGGCTTCCCATTAGGGGACCGGGAGGAGTGACTCGGCTCCTGAATTTTCCAATGTCCATTAAAACATTTTTAAAGTGATGGATTTTCCTTCAAAATTGACAGTACAAATAACTATTGCTCTCCCATGGACTTAAAACTCCTAAATAGTCAGGCATTTGATGGCATAAGTGCTCTCTGCAATGAGCGGCATGCAATGAGGCGTCAGCAGAGAGGAAGGGAACATCTTTACATGGCATTAACCTTCAGAACAAGGCCGTCCTGTTCCAATAAAGTATCAATGCATTCCCACTGGGGTCAAAACAAGTAAACCTGACCCTGGAGCTTGCTCTCGGGAACAAGGGGCTGTCAGCTGCTACTCTGGGCAGGCACTTTTCTGCTCTTAGGATCTTAGATGTGACTCTTCGCTACTTTCAGGGTTGCTCCACCGGAAATATGGGGACAGCCTTATCGGATAAATTTAGGAGTCCGAATATATTAGAATAGGCAAAGGGAATGTGGTGACCTACTGTGAAAGCCAGTCACCATGTAGACCACAAAGAAAATGTGGGATTACTGTCCTTGAAATAGTTTCCCTCCTCAGCATTGTGCAGCTGGAGTTCTACTGACTTCAAAGAGATCTTCCTGCCCAGAGGGTCCTAACCCTCCCCTCTAGAAGATGCCATTCTGGTCATTGCCATTTCTAATGTGTACATGCCGGCGAAAACCGAGAAGGCAAGTAAGTGATAAGATGACATTCATATGTTGTGTCAGGCTGGAGGATGGCATCCAAGGTTTGACATTCTGTAGAACAAAGACATTCTCAAGTCACTGGTACATGAATGGAAGCTTGCACCAGCCTCCCTTTGAGGGGTTAGTTGGAGCCAATGACCAGGCCTGCACTGAGGACTTGTAGTTTAGGTGAGGCCAAGAATGTGTCTTCAAGTTCAGGAGAATCTTCCATGAACACAGGGACCTCACCAGAGAGCATCTCCTCTTTTTGGCTGACTCTGAGCCTCCCATTGGCGTTCAGGATGCCTCGAAATGAAACCTAGACTCTTCACCTGTTTTTAGGTTGTACCTAAGATGACTTGGAAAGTGTAAGAAAAACAAACAAGAATTGGCTCCATGATTTGCCCCTCTGTCTGCCATAAGGGGGGTAGTGGGACCAAGCACAGGGCACAACTGTTCTTTTAGATTTATGATGTCAAAGGAATTAGACATCTGTCACTATGACTATTGTGAGAGAGTGGAGAGAGTACAAGGATTCTCCTCGAAGAACATAATTAAATGGTAGCATCTTGATTGCACTTTCCACGTAATCTATTTCCGAAGCTGATTTGGTAACAACCAGGGCAGCTGACCAGGTATAGGTATTGTGAGTCTTGAAACACTTTTAGAATGTACCTACCTCAGTTGCTAAGCTATTTACAACTGGTGAACTTATGTGGAAATGAGAACGACACTCTTGGATCCGATTTTCTAAAACTGCGTACTGGTTTTCAAATGGTTCCATCTGGAGTCTTTTGAAGTGAACTCTTAGGTGTTAATTCTCATACTGCAGAATTTTTAACACACGCAGTTCATTTTTCCTAGTTCCTTTAGGTGGAGACTTAGGATGCACTCTCAGATTAGAACATTACCCAAGGCCTAGAAGGCAGCTCAGCTGCCATCAGTGTTAAAACAAGGATGGATCAGAATATAGGTGTGTGGCTTGGGGAAGGGGGTGAGCTTTTGGGGTATCACCCAGGGTGTGCAGAGGGGTCTAGGATGAAAATGCTGCTCCTGTCTGCCAGTGCTACAAAACAGTAGTTTTCAATTTGTTCCATCAAAATTAAAACCATGTTAAAGAATCTATTCTCACTGTGGCATATATCAATATTTTCATACAACTTGTACATATCATTTGAATATATGCCACAAGTGATGATAGCAATACCATTTTGTAACCCCACCAACACTGTTCTTTAAAACTATTTAGAAGAAACATATCCTGTTTTTTTAAATATTTTATTATACCACCGTGAGATATTCAAGTAAAAAAGATATACAATTAAAAAAGTTCATGTTTTGGGTTTTGGTCATACAGTGTTTCAGCAACCGTCCCTCCACCAGTGCCCATCTCCATACAAATAAAAAGATATACAATTAAAAAAGTTCATGTTTGGGTTTTGGTCATACAGTGTTTCAGCACCCGTCCCTCCACCAGTGCCCATCTCCCACCAACAACATCCCGGTTCCCTCCCCCTCCCCCAGCCCTGCTCCATGGCAGGTTCTTTATTTCTTTCCCTTTCTCTCTCTTTCTCTTTTCCTTCCCTTCAGACTATGGATTACAGAACATACATTAAAGGTTGTCATGTGAATCCTTTTTGCCTCTATTTAATGCTCAGTTCTAGGTTGGCATTAGTACCCTCGACAATTATTAGCACCCTGTTCCATTTTCTGTCTTACCTAAGCTCTGACTCCCACACGTTTGTGATAATTTCCACCTTTGACAAGACCTCCTGATATATGTTTCACTTGACCTTGGATATTGGTATCATAATATGTACATATATATTTATGCCATGCAAATAAATGCAGTCATTCTGTATCTGTTCTCTCTCCTTCTAGCTAATTTAGCTCCAACATAATCTTCTCCATGTCCATCCATTTATAGGCAAATTTTATAACTTCAGTTTTCCTAACAGCTGCATAGTATTCCATTGTGTAGATCTACCAAAGCTTCTTTATCCAGTCATCGATTTTCGGGCACTCTGGTTGCTTCCAGATTCTGGCTATTGTGAATAATGCTGCTATGAACATAAAAGTAGGGATGGTGTTTCCGCTGCGTATTTTTGGTTTCCCAGAGTAGATTCCCAGGAGTGGTATGGCTGGAGTCAAATGGGAGTTCAATTTCTAGTCTTTGGAGGAAAGTCCATATTGTTTTCCAGAAAGGCTGTACCAGCCGACATTCCCACCAACAATGGATGAGTGTCCCCTTTTCCCCACATCCACGCCAGCACTTGTTGTTCTTGCTCTTTTGAATATGTGCCAGTCTCTGTGGAGTAAAGTGGTATCTCATTGATGTTTTTGATTTACATCTCTCTGATGATTAGTGATGATGAGCATTTTTTCCCCCCCCCATATGTTTTTTGGCCATTCAATTTCTTCCTTGCTGAAGTTTCTGTTCATTTCTTCTCCCCATTTTTTGATGGGGTTGTTTTATTTTCTTCTTGTAAAGTTCTACCAGTGCCTGATTTATCCTGGATATTAACCCTTATCTGATGGGTATTAGGTGAATATTCTTTCCCATTCTGTGGACTGCTTTTGTATCTTAGTCACTGTTTCTTTTGAAATGCAGAAGCTTTTAAGTTTCAGGTAGTCCCATATGTTTATCTTTTCTTCTAGTTGCTTTGTTAGTGATGTTTCACCTTTGAAGATGCCTTTAGCTTCAATGTCGTAGAAGGTTTTTCCTATATTTTCTTCAATGTACTTTATGGATTCAAGTCTGATATTGAGATCTCTAATCCATTTTGATCTGAAATTTCGTGCATGAGTGTTAGACACAGGTCCAAATTCATTTTTACATGTTGCTGCCCAGTTTTTCCCAACACCACTTGTTGAAAGGCTTTCCTTACTCCATTTTAGACTATTGCATCTTTATCAAAGATGAAATGATCATGTGTTTGAGTTGGGTGTCAGGATACTCAATTCTATTCCATAAGTCCACAGGTCTGTTTTTATTCCAATACCATGCTATTTTAATTACTACTGCCTTGTAACACAGTTTGAAGTTAGGAAAGGTGATGCCTCCCATCTTCTTTTTTCCGAATTACTTTAGCTATCCTTGGGGATTTATTCATACAAATTTCAGGAGCGTTTGGTCAATTTCTTTGAAGAATGTCCATGTAATCCTCATAGGGACTACACATTGAATCTGCTACAAAGCTCTAAGGAGTATTACCATTTTGACAATGTTGATTCTCCCCATCCATGAACAGAACGATGTTTCCATTTCCTTTTGTCCTCTTTTTATGTCTTGGAGCAGTGTCTTATAGTTTTCTTTCTGTCCTTTTTTTTTTTTTTATTTTTATTTTTTATTATTATTATTATTATTTATACAATTAAAAGTTCATGTTTGGGTTTTGGTCATACAGTGTTGCAGCACCCGTCCCTCCACCAGTGCCCATCTCCCACCACCAACATCCCGGTTCCCTCCCCCTTCCCCAGCCCTGCTCCATGGCAGGTTCTTTATTTCTTTCCCTTTCTCTCTCTTTCTCTTTTCCTTCCCTTCCAGACTATGGATTACAGAACATACATTAAAAGGTTGTCATGTGTATCCTTTTGCCTCTATTTAATGCTCAGTTCTAGGTTGGCATTAGTACCCTCGACTATTATTAGCACCCTGTTCCATTTTCTGTCATACCTAACCTCCTGACTCCCACACGTTTGTGATAATTTCCACCTTTGACAAGACCTCCTGATATATGTTTCACTTGACCTTGGATATTGGTATCATAATATGTACATATATATTTATGCCATGCAAATAAATGCAGTCATTCTGTATCTGTCTCTCTCCTTCTGGCTAATTTCGCTCAACATAATCTTCTCCATGTCCATCCATTTATAGGCAAATTTTATAACTTCAGTTTTCCTAACAGCTGCATAGTATTCCATTGTGTAGATGTACCAAAGCTTCTTTATCCAGTCATCGATTTTTCGGGCACTCTGGTTGCTTCCAGATTCTGGCTATTGTGAATAATGCTGCTATGAACATAAAAGTAGGGATAGTGTTTCCGCTGCGTATTTTTGGTTTCCCAGAGTAGATTCCCAGGAGTGGTATGGCTGGGTCAAATGGGAGTTCAATTTCTAGTCTTTGGAGGAAAGTCCATATTGTTTTCCAGAAAGGCTGTACCAGCCGGCATTCCCACCAACAATGGATGAGTGTCCCCTTTTCCCCACATCCACGCCAGCACTTATTGTTCTTGCTCTTTTGAATATGTGCCAGTCTCTGTGGTGGTAAGTGGTATCTCATTGTTGTTTTTGATTTGCATCTCTCTGATGATTAGTGATGATGAGCATTTTTTCATATGTTTTTTGGCCATTCGAATTTCTTCCTTGCTGAAGTTTCTGTTCATTTCTTCTCCCCATTTTTTGATGGGGTTGTTTGTTTTTCTTCTTGTAAAGTTCTACCAGTGCCTGATATATCCTGGATATTAACCCCTTATCAGATGGGTATTGGGTGAATATTCTTTCCCATTCTGTGGCTGCTTTTTGTATCTTAGTCACTGTTTCTTTTGAGGTGCAGAAGCTTTTTAGTTTCATGTAGTCCCATATGTTTATCTTTTTCTTCTAGTTGCTTTGTTAGTGATGTTTCACCTTTGAAGATGCCTTTAGCTTAAATGTAGGTGGAGGGTTTTTCCTATATTTTCTTCAATGTACTTTATGGATTCAAGTCTGATATTGAGATCTTTAGTCCATTTTGATCTGATTTTTGTGCATGGTGTTAGACACAGGTCCAAATTCATTTTTTACATGTCGCTGCCCAGTTTTCCCAACACCACTTGTTGAAGAGGCTTTCCTTACTCCATTTTAGACTCATTGCACCTTTATCAAAGATTAAATGATCATGTGTTTGAGGTTGGGTGTCAGGATACTCAATTCTATTCCATAGGTCCACAGGTCTGTTTTTTATTCCAATACCATGCTGTTTTAATTACTACTGCCTTGTAGTACAGTTTGAAGTTGGGAAAGGTGATGCCTCCCATCTTCTTTTCCCGAGGATTGCTTTAGCTATCCTTGGGGGTTTCTCGTTCCATACAAATTTCAGGAGCGTTTGGTCAATTTCTTTTTGAAGAATGTCATCGGTATCCTCATAGGGACTGCATTGAATCTGTACAGAGCTCTAGGGAGTATTACCATTTTGACAATGTTGATTCTCCCCATCCATGAGCAGGGAATGTGTTTCCATTTCCTTGTGTCCTCTTTTATCTCTTGGAGCAGTGTCTTTGTAGTTTTCTTTGTACAGGTCCTTTACATACTTGGGTAAGTTGATTCCTAGGTATTTGATTTTCTGTGGCACAATTGTGAATGGAATTGTTTCCTTAATATCCCTTTCTTCTCTTTCGTTATTTGTATATAGGAAAGCCACCGACTTTTGGGTGTTGATTTTGTATCCTGCCACTCTACTATATGCGTCTATTGTTTCTAGGAGTTTTTTTGGTAGAGAGTTTAGGGTTCTCTAGGTATAATATCATGTCATCTGCAAATAATGATAGCTTGACTTCTTCCTTGCCTATCTGGATGCCCTTGATGTCCTTTTCTTCTCTGATTGCTATGGCAAGTACTTCCAGTACTATATTGGATAAAAGAGGTGAGAGGTGGGCAACCTTGTCTTGTCCCTGATCTCAGGGGAAGGCTTTCAACTTTTCCCCATTTAGAATGATGCTTGCTGTGGGCTTTTGGTAGATGGCTGTAACTATCTTGAGGAAAGTCCCTTCAATTCCCATTTTCTGGAGCGTTTTAATCATGAGCGGGTGCTGGATCTTGTCAAATGCTTTCTCTGCGTCTATTGAAAGGATCATATGGTTTTATTTTTTTCTTTTTATTGATATGATGTATTATGTTGATTGACTTGCGAATGTTGAACCATCCTTGCATTCCCGGGATGAATCCTACTTGGTCATGATGTATAATCTTCTTGATGAGTCTTTGGATTCTGTTTGCTAGTATTTTTGTTGAAGATCTTAGCATCCGTGTTCATCAGGGATATTGGTCTGTAGTTTTCTTTCTTTGTGTTGTCTCTCCCTGCTTTGGGTATCAGGGTGATATGTGCCTCGTAGAAGCTGTTTGGGAGTGTTTCTGTTTCTTCTATTTCCTGGAAGAGCTTGAAAAGGACTGGCAGTAGGTCCTCCTTAAAAGGTTTGGTAGAGTTCACTAGTGAATCCGTCTGGACCTGGGCTTTTGTGTTTGGGCAGACTTTTAATTACTGTTTCTATTTCCTCGATGGTGATAGGCTTATTCAGGTATTGGAGGTCTTCTTGTTTCAGCCGTGGGAGGTTATAGGACTTCAGGAATTGATCCATTTCTTCTAGATTCTCATGTTTCACGGCATACAGGCTCTCAAAGTAATCTCTGATGATCTTTTGGATTTCTGTGGTTTCTGTTGTGATGTCACCCTTTTTTTTATTTTCTGTTTATTTGGGTTTCTCTCTTTTCCCTGTCCTTACAAGTCTTACCAATGGTTTGTCAATCTTGTTTATTTTTTCAAAAAACCAGCTCTTGGTTTCATTAATCTTTTGGATTGTTTTTTTTTGGTTTCCAACTCATTGATTTCCTCTCTAAGTTTTATTATTTCCTTTTTTTCTGCCTGGGTTGGGCTCCCTTTTGTTGGTCTTTTTCTAATGTCTTCAGCTGTGTAGTCAGGTTATTTATGTGGGCCCTTTCTTGTTTCCTGATGAATGCTTGCAGAGCTATAAACTTCCCTCTTACACGGCTTTTGCCGTGTCCCCAAAATTCTTATAATTGGTGTCTTCATTTTCATTTGTTTCCAGAAATCTTTGGATTTCCTGTTTGATTTCTTCTATGACCCATTTGTTGTCTCAGCAGTGAGCTGTTCCAGTTTCCAGGTGTTTGGTTTGACTCCCTGTTTCTGTGTATGCGGTTAACTTCCATTTTCAGTGCATCATGGTCTGAAAAGATAGCTGACACAATTTCTATCTTTTTAATTTTATTGAGGTATGCTTTGTGGCTCAGCATGTGGTCTATCTTGGAGAATGTTCCATGTGCACTAGAGAAAAATGTGTATTCAGCTTTTTGGCATGAAAAGCCCTGTATATATCCACTAGCTCTCTTTCTTCCATTTCTTCCTTCCAGGGCCAATATTTCCTTGAGTGAGTTTCAGTCTTGTTGATCTATCCATCGTTGATAGAGCAGTGTTGAAGTCTCCAACTATTATTGTGCTACTGTCGTAATGTCTTCTTTGAGGTCTCTTAGCAGTTGAAACATGTCACCTGTTTAAGGGCTAGAAATTTCACTGTTGTGTGTCATCTCTGAATTCCTTATTATATTTCACCTTTTCAAATATTCTCTTATTAGAAAAGACCCTTAGTTTTCAAAATATTTAACTGAACACTTCCCATAGTATTCCTTTCTGTTTATATATTTATCTATATTATATATATAGTAGAATATATATTATAATTTCAATATTATATTTGAAACTTAGTGTACTTAAATTGTGCATATTTAACATACATATTATATGTATAATAATA
>JAJIBD010026515.1:0-38442 GCA_021461705.1 Cryptotis parvus
AAATAAACACAATCTATGCAGCATTACTTCGGTTTAAACACTCATTTTCTATAAAAAATTATCATACCACTGTGAGATATACAATTACAAAGGTGTTCATAATTGGTTCTTGGTAATAGAGTGCTCCAGCACCCATCCCTCCACCAGTGTCCCATTCCCATCACCAGTGTCCCACATTCCCTCCCACCCATCCCCAGCCTGCCTTTATAGCAGTCACCTTTTCTTTTCCTCTCTCTTCTGGTATTAGTACTAGTGAAAGTGTGGAAACTTAAAAAATAAAGTATGATGAATATACTTACTTTACTATCAGTATAATTTTGCTGTCTAGTAACTAATTCATTCTGTCCATATTGACTATGAAATCATTTTCTATTTTCCATATATATATATATATATATATATATATCATAACATATACCTCTCCATCAATTCAGAATTTCTTTCCCAATTTTACTAATCATTCTAAGTCATTGGACCGAAACCTTTAGCAGTGCCTTTTATTCTCCAATTAACCCTTTCTAAACTTAGCATGGACTGCTTCCTTTGCCACTTTTAAAAAAATCTTAGTTAAAAAGGGATTACATATAAGACCTTTTCAAATGACCACCACAAAGTCCATTTTACTTAGCAAAGAAAATCTCAATTTCAGTTATATTGACTTATCTTTAAAATGGTATATGTAACTGATTGTACCACTAACAATATAAAGAGGAAACTCTCTAAATGCATATAACAATAAAGTTTTAAAAATGCGAAGCTAGAATGAAACTCAACTGGGAAAAGCACTTGAAAGCAGACAGTGTTAAGAGTCTTCCTGAATCAGTAGCACCTCAGAGGCATGGCTATAAATATTTGGCAAACACTAATAGATACCCCCCCAAAAAACAAGCTAATAAAAACATTATGGGGAAAATAAATCACTCATTCTGCATGCTTATTGCTTTAATTTCCATGTCTAAAACTTTTATCTTTTATCCTTCTGCCTTCCCCTAATTGCTTCTCTCTCCCACAACAAATATATTAAGGGGTTTATGAACTGTCTGGATTCTTTTCCATGAATGACTCACCAGACATTTCCTGATCCTGTGTTTTGGCCTAAATTCACTTTTCCTGCTTTCCAATCACAAAGGATGAGCAGAATAATTTCTGCATCAGAAAAATGCAGGGCTTTTTTCCCCTCTAATTTTCTTGTGATTGATTGCATTTTCCAGAGATGGTTACATATTATCTTACATGTGTTTTTCTAGAAACTCAACATTCCCAGATTGGGAGATGTTCATTATTTTCCTGTATTTCTAAGCAGCCTTATGACTCAATTGTATCAAGAAATATGTGGGAAAATATATGGTATGCTAATTTAACGGATGTTCGTGAAAGGGTGAAGTATTCATATTGTTAAATAACTCACTCATTTTGGAAGTCATAGGTCGTGCTATGAAAAGTTTTTCTTACAACTGTTAGCTTATGAGTAAGTTCCAAATAGCCATGTGGACAGATAGCAGAGTGATATCCTGAGTTGAGGCAAATAGGAGGAGGAAGAGGAGGAAGAAGAGAAGGAAGATGGGGAAGAATGGAGGAAGAGGAAGAAGAAGAAGAAGAGAAGAAAGAAGAAGAAGAAGAAGAAGAAGAAGAAAGAAGAAGAAGAAGAAGAAGAAGAAGAAGAAGAAGAAGAAGAAGAAGAAGAAGAGAAAAGAAGAGGAAGAAGAAGAGAGGGGAAGAAGAAGGAGAAGGAGGAGAAGGAGGAGAAGGAGGTGAGGGAGAGAGAGAGGAAAAGGAGAGGGAGAGGGAAAGGGAGAGGGAGGAGGAGAAAGGAGGGGGGAGGAGGGAAGGAGAGGGGAACGGAAAGAAGATAAGAAAGAAAAAGAAGATGACAATGCAGGAAGAATAGGAGGAGAGGAAGCCAAATTCATGAAGCATATTAAGCATTATAAATAAAAACACTTTTAAATAAGAAAATCATTGTGAGATTTATGTATAAAATTTAGCTGGACACTGTCAAGACAAAGGTTTCATTCACATCTTCACACCTGTATATCGTTTTATCATATTTGATTCACATGTTTAAAGTTTTTGATTTGGTTTAAGAACAAGAAAGTCATTTACAAGTGAGTTAGTTATAACAAGATGTACGCCATATTTGTTGAGGACTCTGGAAAATTAATCATTCAGTAACACAAAGTGCATTTGTTTCCACTAGATGCCTTCTTTAGAAGTTTTGCTAAACTCTAAAAGGTTAGGAATGAAAAGAGAGAAGATGTCTTAAGAGATATTATAAGGGGTTAAGGTGCTTGCTTTGCTTATGGTCAATCCTAATTTCATCTTTTGTATTACATATATTCCCTTGATGACAGGTTCAAGAGTGACTCCTGAATATTACCATGGATGGCTCCAAAACATAAGTGAAGCAAAAATAAAGGAAATAAAAGGAAGAAAGATTGATGATTTAATTCATTAATGAAGTTAGTGAAACATGGAAATACTCACTTGATAGCTGTTATACATAGAAGCCTATATTCTAATTTACCTAAGACATTTGACATGAAGTTTCTGTTACTTGCTTCTTAAATCATGATAACTTTTAAATACCCCAATGTAAATGCAGGTAGTGATGAAAGATTATCACTTTATCCCTTGAATTATGATTTAGGAATAACAATTTTCAAGATAAGCAGGGAAGAAAAAGCAGTGATTTTCTGGCAAACTAATATGAAATTAGGATGGGGAATAGGTATAAAAATTTATCAGGGTTGCAAACGTTGCAAACTTAAAGAAAGTAGATGCGAATTGGGACATCTGAAAGAATGCTGTGATTTTGAAATTCAGAAAAACCATGTAGAATCATCCAAGTGACTACTTAGGGCTTATGACAACTCTGTGGTCTGGGATAATAAGGAGTTTTTTACAATTATGCAAATAATAAATGAATGTAGCATTCACTTTTCTAAATTACCTAAAGCAGCAGGAAATTGATGAGGTTACAGTGAGTGAACTGGACACAACCACCTTAATATCTTCATGGTAAGCTTGGATTCAAATTAAAGAATGTTAAAGAGCAATGGTACAGCTTACTAGTACTGATAATACAAATAAGCAATGTAACTAGTCTTACTAAGTGTATTGTGTTAGACATTGTATCAGAGATTGTTGTCAGCACTTTATATTTGCCCACTTTTATTAATCAGTAAACCTTATTAAATATATATATATATTCTTTTCCGATTGTCAAATAAAGGGAAACAATGATAGTTATGACTAGGAATGCAATTGTTGGATTTGAGCCCAAGTATTCAAACACCAGATCTTATAGTTTCACCTCTGTTCTCTTTGTACTTTTTTTGGGTTGTTTTGGGACCCACTAGGAGATGCTCAGAGGTATCTCCTGACTTTACTCAGCAATCACTCCTGGCGGTGCTCACAGATATAAGATTCTGAGGGTCTGATTCATGTCATCTTCACGCAAGCAAGCACCCCTATCCCCTCTGGCTCTGTGTATTCCACACCTATGTGTACTTTTTTCCTGGAGATACTTTATATGGCTCTGTTTGCAAGACTCAGAACACAGGACATAGGGCAGCATTTATTATTCAGGTGGTGGATATTATTGAGCAAATGTTCAGGTAATGAGTCTTGTCCTGCTGTGGAAATGGAGAAGAGATGTCATCCTGGGGATGGGGGCCTTACTGTTTTACACAAAACCTTTTTAAATATAAAACATCTTATCATAAAGAAAGTCTGTGTCACTAGAAGAATTTGGACATTGACATGTGTGCAGTACAATAAACAGTGCTTGAAAAACATTATTTGGAAGTCAGAAATATTGGAGGGAAAGACATCATTGTGCTAGATCCCTTAAAGCTCACTGTGATAACCTGCCTAAGATAGCTTTGATATTCCAAGAAATCTGAATAGGGAGAATTTCTTGTTACCAGCTACTATGATCACAGCAAACCAACAATGAGGGAATGAAATAATTTACACAGAAGTATATAATAAATTAAGCAGAGATGTTTTTAGCAAGTGATAAGAGACACCAGACAGAAAGACAAATTTCCCACGAAAGAAAGCCTATTATGTGGAACAATATGGTGTGACTGAGAAAAGATCTTCAGGGAAAAATATTTCTTTGTGTACAGGTGAAAGTCTAATATCATGCCCCAAATTGCCTCATATTATTCCCTAACATATGCTTCAATCCTATGATCCAGCCTAGTGGAAATAAACCTCTAGAGCCCGCATTTACTAAGAGGAAAGCAAAGATAAAAGTGAAAAGTAAGAATGTACTATCAATAAATCAAGTGAGTTTACTTGTTTGTCCTGGAACTCTAAATAGTCGCACCAATCTGAAGAGAACTTTGCCCATGCTTGGAGAAATCCCAGATACCTTATTTTAGCATCTATCTGAGGGACAGTTAAGCTTTAAAGAGAATAGACTGGGGTAGTAGGTACCTGTCTTGCAAACTCTCACACCTTGCTGATAACAGTATCAATAGAATCCACCAGGGAAGCTTCTTCATTTCTTACTTCTATACCCTGAGGTGTATGTATACTATTAGTTCACTAATGTGTCCTCTACTCACCTTTTGGAAGTAATAGTTTGCTTAGGGGTGAGGGACAATGATCTAGAGTGGGGTTTCTCAACCGAGAGTCAAATAGTCTCCAATGAGCTTCTAGCAGGCCAAATTTCAAGCAGGCCATAGGAGAAAATTGTGTAAATTGTGTGGGTGAGGGAGGGAGTAGAGAGGAAGGGAGGTATGTGTTAGGAGCCAACTGACAGCACAGAAGGATCATAGGAAAGAAACAGGTCAGAAGAGAGTCATAATCTTAATAAGTTGAACAGATTTAGAAGATTTAGCCCTGAGTGACAAAATGGACCCTGTTAGACTCTATCTGTTGGTAGCCATAAGCAGTATTCCTAGAATCAGGAAGGATCCCACAGACTTCCCAAAGTATATATAAGCAGAAGGCACAGCTGCCTTCCTAATTGACCTCTTTCAGGCCACTCAGAACAAGTCACATTGTCCTTGAACATCAGCCTTCTACAGCCTTTGTATCACTGAAACTGGCCTTAGGTTTCTGAAAAAAACATCTAAAACTGGGTCACAGTCCCCACAAAGGGCCACAGCTCATACAGTCCCAACATGGATTTATCTGGAAGCAGGCAAGCTACAGTTTTGGGGGAAAATACCTTCCTTGCACCTACCTGACCATTGGTTTTACAGCCCTTCTACATTTGTGGAAACAGCTGGGAAACACTTTCAGGGAAATCTCCATGGAACTGGCTAGACATAGGCTTCAAATACCATTCCTTCCATGCCAGAGCTCAGCAGGCTTCTGGAAGCCTGCTGGATACCAAATGTAGCCCCCTTTGTTATCTGCCTACCAAGATTTTGCATGAGTTTCAGGGTAAACTTGGTCAGCAAACCTGCTGAGATCAGAGTCAGGTTATTTCTGAAGGGTCAGTTACCCTCTGACGTTTCTCAAAAAAAGTATGGCACACAGAATCACTCTGAGCTGATTGTGCTGATTGCAGATCTTTTAATTAGCCTAAAAAGTGGAGTGGTCAAGGAAGCTCACACCATAAACAGGCTAAAAGAAGAGTCTTTACAATTCCCATCTCTCTGCTCTTCACCCTGTAGGGGTGTATTCTTTGGTAGACAGACAGACAATTCTGGCTCTAGTAATCCTGTGTGATGGCCTCTAGTCATGGTCTCTACTTAGTCCATGAAACAATAGAACCTTCAATACTCTCCCAATACCTGGAAACCTTCCAGTGATACATAAGATTGCCACTTGATTGCTATGATGGGAATTATTCCCATCATATTCCATTGCTATGATGGGGATTAATGCTATTTAGTCTTTATCAAATAAACACAGACCAACAAATATAATGAGATTGAGGATTTCATTCCCAGTGATGGATCAAGACAAAACCCTAGAAAAAATTACCCATGTGACAGAACTGAGTATACAGCCTAAAGATCTCAAAGCAACTCTCTTAATTATGCTTAATGTTAAAAGGATAACAATATAGTCACAACATAAGAATGCCAGCAATGATTTGGAAATTGTAAACCGAAATTCCCAAGCTAATGAAAGCAGTAGTGAACTTTAAAAAATACAAAAGAATAAGTTAAAAGTAAAACAAATGAAATTAAAAACTAATAAATAAACCAGCAATTTCGGTAGTAGAAAGCACTCAAATATCAACACATAAAAACAAAAATATCTTTTTAAATGAAGGTAACTTAACATCCAGAGATCCCACTGTTAATATGAAAAAGAACATGGGGGGTTGTAGAAATCTTTTAAAACAAATAATAGCAGTCACATTTTCCAAACTAGAAAAGCATTCAGAAGTCCAGATCCAAGAAACTTGCAAAGTTCCAAGCAAAGTAAAGCCAAACTGATGCACAAAACACACACACACACACACACACACACACACACACATGCAAACACAATTAAAATGACAAAAAGTAAAAATAAAGAGAAATGCAAAATTTAGCAATAGAATTGCAAAGAGTGGTGTAAGACTGAGGATGGATTCCTTAGCAGAAATTCTAAATCAAACAAAGGTTTGTTTGATTCCAAGTCCTCCATGGAAAGCCCTCCACCAAAAAAGTACATTATCCAGTTAGTTTGTGAATCAGAATTTAAGAGTCTTTATTAACAAGCATTAATGGAGTATGTGTCTACTAAATGGGTTCATAAAGTCTATGCTGCAAATTCTTCTACAAAATAAAAATAAACTGCCTAGAAGCAATAAGACAACAAAAGCAGATGACGTAGAGAAGAAGGGAGATAATAATGAGGATTCTGAATGAGCTTGAGGTTAACTTGCTTCCCATTTAAAATAGGCTCTAAGCTTAGAACTTATATGTAAACTTCAGAACCTCAGAACAAAAATACTTAGAGGAAATAAGTAGAAAGAAGCACTAAGAATTGGAATGTCACACAAAAGTTAAACATGTAGCACTGACGTAGGCAGGCAGGCAAGGGGTCTCCAAGGCAATGAAGTTTTACCCTAAGGCTGTCCAGATTCACCTGTTTGGAAACTGGAACCAAGACTTGTTAAGACCCTCAGTAGACCCTAAGGAATCTGGATCAACCTGTCTCAGCCAGGCCTCTAATCTGGTTACATTCCAGGACAGAACCAGCAGGAAAGAACAGAGGTCTAGAAAGGGGAGATTTTCAAAGAAGACCCTCCCAAAGTCTATTCCCCCTTGACAACGGCCCTAGCAACCTAGGTTGAAGCCCCGTATGTGAGTAACTTGGGGAGAAATCTCTAAAAGCTGTCCTGACCAAAGTACTGCGTGCACATGATGCATGGACACACATGCTGCCTAAGCCCACATGGCAGAGCACATGTGGTGTCCGAGCATGTGTGCCACCCTCATCTCCCCTCTTGAGATGTGTACTCTCTCTCTCTTATTTTCCCTTCTCCTGCCCTTTCCTAAAACCTCCTTAATAAAACCTGCTTTACTTCACTGTTCGTGAACTCCTGAAAATTCTTTATCTGCAAGGAAGACAAGAACCTTGAGGAAACCCTGGGTAAGGCCTAGGACTGAATTGCCTTTTATCAGTCCTTAGCTTGCCCAAAGGGCTGGGGGGCAGAGGCGGCTGTGGAGAAAGCAACCATCTCTCTCCCCTTCTGGCCTCACATAAGCCACCCATGAGGCCCACCTGCATTAGCTTCATAAAAAAAATGCATAATGAAATATGTAATATGTAGCTCATTTGAAATTTCAGATGAGCATGTAGGATAAATTATTGGAAAAAAAAACTTCAAATAAACATGTAGCATAATGAAATTCCCAGCTTTAAGAAAAGATGAAATCTCGATTCTTTATACAATCTGAATGGAATTACAGAGTTAAGTAAGATAAAAAAAGTGATAGTGAAAGAATGGCCCCTCGACCACAGAACACAAAGACAGGAACCAGAGGTAACTGATAAAATGGAGGTAACTGATAAAATGATGGCTCAACTGAAAGTAACTGATAAAATGATGGCTGGACAAGACAAGAGCACAGCAGGAAGGGCCTTAAGCAAATAATTCCAGGGGAGGGCTATAAGGCAAACATTCCCGAGAGGTTGCGTCTGATGTCCCCCTCTGTATTTGGTATGATACCTGACTGGGCCCATGCCATGCCAAATATGGAGAGAAGTATTAGGCACACTCAGATTGGTGGGTGATGGTTACCTGGTGCAGAGTGATTGGCTGCCTGTGCGCAGACCTTGATGTAATATTTTAAACCTATTGGATAGTTATGCGCGGGCTTTTCTGTAGCCGGGAATTATTCCTTAAAAGATCATCCCTCCAAGGGCTCGGGACTCTTAGCCACTGACCGCTTGGGGTCACGCTATGAGCCCGAGTATACTCGCTTATTAATAAAACCCTTGCTTTTGCATAGGACTTGGTCTCTCAGAGTTTTCTTTGCTAGGTGCGGTGTTCCGAGGCTCCCAGTCAGTCACCCCATCGGGTGGCCAACCCTTACATTAGGAGGAGGACAAAAACCAGGTGATCTCACCCAGATGTGGTAAATAAAGGAAAAAGGACCTGGGCAGTATCTGCAGATACTTGATTTCACTACAGAACTGAGGTGAACCAGTTGTTTTGATTATGGGGTGAGTAAAGGGTTGGGAAAAGGAATTGGTGAACAAAAATATCCTAAAGATGGCGGTATTCAGTAATTTGGTGGTGGTACAGTAACTTTGTAATAAACATCATTATTAGTACTATTACAATGACATTTTCTCAAATATAATAAAACAATAAAATTCAGAGATGTAAGAAATTGAATAAATACATTCCACTACTTGGAGTTGTGAATCCCCAGGTAACCTTAGTGTCATTTCCAAATTCTTTTTTAAAATGAAAGGGAATGTGATGGGGAAGGAGACTCATCAATACTACTAGCATATATAAAAGGATATGTGCTAAAACCCAATTTGTAGAGATAATTAATTTGCTACATCATGAAAAACCAAATGCCAATGTTTATAAATATAGTTTTTGTTTATGTTCTGAAGACACACTCAACTCATAAAGTTGTGATATCCAAGATGTAAGCAGCAATGGTAGAATTTTACTAAAAATATCTATTAACCATTAAAAAATGAGGGAGGAGATGATAAAAAACTTCCAATCACTTACAAAAAAATTGTTAGATGTTAAAAAATGTTTAAAAACCTGTTTAAAAATTTAATACTGTGCTTAATACAATTCAAATCAGCATAGTGGATAATTTAAAATGAGATTTCACTTAAAGGATCATTAACAATAAGAATAATACACACCAATACACAGTGGCAATTTTTTTAAATAGCATAAATTCTTTATAATAAGCCCAAAATGTTTAGAATAGTTAAAGATGTCCTAAATAGATGGAAAGTCACTACTATGTCTATGGATTGCCAAAAGTAATGTTGTGAGAATTCCAGCAATGTTTGGGTTTTGTGCATGCTTGTGTGTATTTGTTTTCTTCAAGGTGCTGGCACGTATTATTAAGAGACGACCAAGCATGGGTGTGCAGATGCTTTATTGCAGTCTTTTAGTCAAATTTAGCACTTGAATTACAAATGTTTGTCATGGGGTTTCCTGAAGGTAATATATAGATCTTGAAAACTATGTGGCTGGGCATTACTAATGCCACTCATCACATTACCATGAAAACACAAATTTACAGTTGACAAGACTATATGCATTAGTATGGATTCTTAAATTTTCCAATTAATATTTATTCCATCTCATTTCAAATGTAGATCTTTTGTCACCAGTTTTTATCAACAAGAGGGAATTCATGTCTTGGCAGTAGCCTCAAGTATGATCTGAACATTGCCCAAATGGTGGTGATGTTCGTTCTACTCAGTGAATAAAATTTTCATCTGTTTATGGAGCAATCTCCAGAAATTTATCTCCCAGCTTGCTTCATAAAAAGACCTCCCATGAGGCAGACTGAATTATATTCACACTACCACAGTGAGATTTAATGACAGTTTTAATAAATAATAATATCCTGTTTACACATAATAAAGCATTACCATTTAGAGCTTCTAAGTCAGATTTACAAAAATTGTGTTAAGTGTGTGATGAGAATCATGATTTATAATTGTTCTATTACTGTTTCTGAAGCTATTTATGATAGGAAAGGTTAGTGACTGCTGCTAGCACTTTGGTAGCAGAAAGCTAATGATTCTCTTGTCTTTCAGTAGAATTAGTCTGTGGTTCATATGCAAAGAAATATCTCAAGGCTGTTCTTTAAATGCTTAGCTCATTTATCTCTCATCAGTTAGGTAAATGAGATGAGGAAGTGGTTCCTAGTTTCTAAATAACTTTTTTATACACTACTAAAGCCTTAAAGAGTCCTAAAATGCTGTCTCTTGTTAATGAAATTTCACTCATTTAATCGGTTCTTTAGTAAAGAAGACTCTGCTTTAAAGTCACCAGGCAGGCTGCTGAATTCTTATTCAGTATGCCAATGTTAATAAGATTTATTTGTGCTATACATTTACTTGTTTTATAGCAATAATTTCTAAATATGTCTATCATAGTTACATAATATCTTGACATTAGGAAAAAACAAATGAAGGGTATACCGAAACTCTAATTTATTTTTTGAGCTATTAGATATAGATTTATTTGAATGGAGACATTTAAAAATATTGTATATTTAAATGCTTTCCATCAGTCCCAAAAAGAGTTCAATATATGTCTGGCATAAGTTTTTAATGTAGAGTCAAGAAGAAATTGACCTAAAATTTCTAGCAAGCATTGTCCAATGTCCAACTGATTCAATTTGTTTCTCAGAAATCACTATCAATGCTATCCTAATTGAAGGAAAGCAATAAATAATAGTTGAAAGTCTCTGTACTCTATATCTCTGCTTTTATTTTTTTTAGTCTCTTTTTATTATATTCAATGTAAAGTTAATTCTTTAAAAGACATAAGACAAATTTCTATCTTCAGCCTTTTATTATGTCTCTTCCAAATGACATACTGGGCAGAACATATTTGTTTTTCTTTCACTTAAGTAATTTCTTAGGACAAAACAAATACATATTTTCCACAGAAATTATATATGTATCTATTATTGATATTTTATACACATAAAATAAAATTCATATTTTCACTGAAATTATATAAATACAAGCATATATATAATTGCATGCTTAAAAGATAAGTCCTAACTTTGAAACTTCACCATATAGCTATTTATGCTAAATGTTTTGTTTCCTGAAGAAAATTAAGGAACGTTAGAATACTAAACTTCATTTTCTAAGGATAATACGTCCTATTTAAATATGATTCTCAATATATGAAAAGAACATTTAGCTGTTAAGGTGTGTATTTAATATATTTGAATCATTATAAGTCTACTAATACATTGGTTTTAAATTTAAAATTAACTTCTATTTCATCTTTGTTATGTTTCTTTTATTAATGGTTTCTCTGAGAACATGTTATGCTATTGATTCTCTCGAAAATAAAACTTATTCACAATTTCTGGTCAGGAGTATTTTCATCCTTTGATCTTTTGAAATAATTATCTATTCCTTTAAAACCATTTCTCATTCTTCTCCCTTTCAGCTTTATCCTCTGATCTAATTTTGATATAATTGTAGTGAATGAACTTACCAAGTTTATCTCTTGATTCTGTAAACTTTATTTTTTTTTCTTATTAGAATCTGTTGCTCTTAAAATGACTATGTTATTGAGTTCATATTTTAGTCATTCTTGTCTTTATGGGATTTTAGTTTATCATGTCAACATTTTCTTATCTTTTTGTTTAATGATTTCAATTACAGCAGGTAATCACTAAATCAACCTACCATTTCTATATCCTTTCTGAAAACACTGTCAGGACTAAGAGTGCTTTTGACCCCCAAGGCTCTGAATTCATAGAATTTGAAATAAGGAGATATAAATAACAGTAACTATTAGTCTTTGAATCAAGAAAAAATGTTCTAAAATCTCGGGGAATGCTGCCGGGTCCCCGACAGTGCCGGGAAGCCAGTTCCATTCTACCTCCGAGCCGGCAGGGAATGGATGAAGACTCAGGAATCCGATACAGTTTTACAAGGCTTTACTTATCACAGGTTCAGGCATACAAGTTAGCAATGGAGAAACCCTGTGCTTAGGATTCCCAGCTAGAACCCCCGACACGTGTAGGCCAAGATGGCAGCCACCACGTATTAAGGCTCTGTAAAAAAGGAGAAAAAGACAAGACTCCCAAGAAGGCTGCAAGCTCACAAAGAGAGAGCCCAAAAAAGAGAGAGAGCAGAGAGAGAGAGAGAATGAAAGAGAGAGAGAGAGAGAGAGAGAGAGAGAGAGAGAGAGAGAGAGAGAGAGAGAGAGAGAGAGAGAGAGAGAGAGGAAGCAGGCTGGTTTTATACCCCTGCCGTCGGTACTCATCAATACACTAGCTCGGCTCTTCACATGCTACCTGTCTGAATGTAAGGTGCCCTCCCAATGGAAAACCAGCAGGACAGTTCTACTGTTCAAGAAGGGAGACATTCACAACATCGGCAACTCTCGCCCCATCTACCTGTTGTCCGTCATCTACAAGCTATTTACACGAGTCTCCCTGAACAATATTAGCAGAACACCAGATGAAGGACAACCATGCGAGCAAGCAGGCTTCGGAAAGGATTCAGCACAATCGACCATATCCACACAGTAACCAAGCTCATTGAGGTTTGTAGGGAGTACAAGATGCCGCTCTGTCTCACGTTCATTGATTTACAGAAGGCCTTTGATTCTGTGGAGACTGAAGCAGTTATCGAAGCCCTAGCCAAAGAGGGTGTTCAAACCCAATACATCAAGATCCTTCGTGAGCTGTATTATGGATTCACCACCAGGATCTCACCATTCTAAAAAAAGAAGTGAACATTAATGTGAAAAGAGGGGTTCGACAGGGTGATACCATTTCGCCAAAACTCTTCAGCGCCACCCTAGAGAACATCATGCGACAATTAGAATGGGAAGGAATGGGAGTGAAGATAGATGGTCGGCAACTACACCACCTCCACTTCACTAATAACATTGTTCTAAAAACACCAAACATTAGCCAAGCGGCACAAATGCTGACTGACTTTGACCGAGAATGTGGAAAGATAGGTCTACAGCTGAATCTAAAGAAAACAATGTTCATGAAGAATGAACTAGTTCCTGAGGCCCCATTCACTCTCAATGGGACAAACATCTCTGAATGCAGCAGTTATGTGTACCTAGGTTGAGAAGTCAACATGATGAACGACCTAAAACCTGAGCTGCACAGGAGGAAGAGAGCGGCATGGAATGCCTTCAAAGGCATCAAAGAAATAGCTAAAAGGACAAAGAACCTCCGGCTCCGGGCACATCTCTTTGACTCCACCATTCTCCCCGCATTAACATACGCCTCAGAGACCTGGGCCTTATGAGGAAGCTATTCGGGTCTCCCAGAGAGGAATCGAAAGAGCTATGCTTGGAATATCACGCCTCACTCAAGTGAGAGAAGGATTCTGGAGTTCTGCCCTCCGTAGCTATTCCAGAATCAGGGACGCTGTCTCGTTTGCCAAGGCATCGAAAATCAGATGGGCTGGACATGTAATGCGATTCGGAGACAACCGCTGGACTAGAGCCATTACCGACTGGATCCCAAGGGATGTCAAAAGATCACATGGCCGCCCACCTACAAGATGGTCAGACTTCTTTGCCAAGACCCTGAAGGAACGGTTTGAGGCTCTTCATATTCCTGAATCAACCAGATGCCATTGGGCTACATTGGCACGTGATAGGGTCCAATGGAAATGTTACTGGTGCCCGCTCGAGCAAATCGATGAATAATGGGATTCAAGTGATCAAGTGATCAAGTACAGAATACATGGTCAGATAAACTGCCACATTTAGACTACCCTCTTATCTACAAAGGGATTTGCAGGAGGCAATTCAGAGCAGATGCAGAGGCTCTTAGAGGAGTCCTGCAACACGAAAGTAAATAAAACTCATCAAATTAAGTTAGTCACATGGTAAGATTCAAAGCAGGTTTAGATATAGCCTCAAAGGATTAACAATCAAGTGCCTTCATATGGATAAAAAAGAATCAGGCGTGCAAAGAAAACTTAATTATTGGGTTTCTCAACAAAGTCAGGCTCTTGCTAGGCCTTTGTGCTCTTATGCATGTACCTTGAGAGAGGTGTAAAGTTACCACTGAAAATAATTCTAGTTGGGTTGGACAGTTAGTACAGCAGGCATCATGTTTGTCTTGGCTGAGTCATGAGAGCGCCAACCAGACATCCCATGTGGTACCCCAGACTGCATCAGGAGTGAGCCCTGAGCACAGAGAGTCAAATAAGTCCTTTCAGGTGTTGACCCTGGTAAAAAAAAAAAACACCAAAACAAGAACAGAAAGGATGTATTCATTCCAATAATCAATGACTGTTACATTGCACATAAGAAACCATGATTGTAAAACTTATTTAAAGATATTAGGTTTTGGACTTTCCAGAAACAGTGACAGATAATAGCATTGGCTATAAGTAAAATTGTAAAAATATTTGTACCAGTAATATATCAGTTAATCACTTTCCTAAATTGTTAAGGAAAAGTTAGTTATGTTTCTTTGTCTAGATAGTCTAATTATACAAAGAATAATAGAATGATAAATATGGAATCTTATTAATCAATCTAGGCATTAAAATATTTATGCTTAGTTTAAAACTAATATTCATGAATTGTCAATATTGCATAATTTGTTATTAGGATTAGGTATATTAACCATATTAAGTATATATCTTAGTTTAAAGTTACTCACATATTCCAATATGAGTTGAGGTAAAGCAGTAGAATTTTTTAATATCAATGACAGATTTTTTAAATTGTGCTACTATTTCAGCTTTGCTATTTGAAGTAGAAAAAATTCCATAGCAGATGACGTTTAATTCAATGGTTTGAAGTTATATAAGCTTCATTATGTAGGTAATAAAATGCTATTTTTTTCTTCACTTTGCTTTGTCCCTATCATCTTAGCCCTTCCCCGGGTGTTGTCCTGTCAAGAAACAAATAAAGCATTTATTAGAACGTCACTAAGGCATTGTTAAAAGAGCTGCGTTTCACTGCAGGTTCTTGTCCTTAGTTCATTTATTACCCTTTCTGTCTTGCAGACTTTATCGAATCATGGATTTTTAATGTCTTGTGCTCTCAGGTGTGTTACAAATCATAGAATTTGTTTCATTTCTCTTTTGACAACTTATTGTTTAGGAAATACTTTATTTTCCTATAATTTTAAAAAGAAGCTACAACAATAGTGATTTACTGTAGAATGTTAATGAATGATAATATTAACATCAAAAATTTATGTGATTAAATTACTCTTTTCCTTCTTCTACTATTTCTGATTTCTAGTGTTAAGTATGCTATGTAGTTTAATGTTAACCTTAATGAAACTTGAAAGCTATATCATTCATAGGCCTATGAAATAGAGCTTAAGGTCCAGGTATAGGTGTGGACATAGTCTCAAATAGAACTAGAGTCCTCTGTTTCTTAGTGAAAAAGCTCATGCCATAATAGCTCTTACAAATTCTTGACAATACTCACCCTCATATAGAAGCTACAAAATACTCATAACCAAGATATACCATTCTACTTGCCTTCGCTTTCACACAGGATTCTACTTGCCTTTGCTTCCACATACAAGCCTGTGACTATGTAACTAATTTTTATATGGGAATGATCTCCTTATGAGATAGTCAAGAATCTTTTCATAGAGATATAATCAAATGAGGCAAAAATATAGTTTGCAGTCATTTTCTAAGACATTAGCAATATTGTGTGATAAACAGAACCATTCTGTATAAATATCAAAATGTATAAAATTATATTTTATTGACTTCCTCTAAATTTCTTGGTATATAGGACTAGCTACACTGTAAAAAGAAATCAAGCATGAAAAGAATAATGGATTTCTCATAAAAATTCTGTGGTTTTCAGTGTAAAGAAACTATAGCTGTGCTCTGTATTTCAGAACATCACACAGTGAAATGGTTGTATGAAGTTATAAATAAAATGTAAATGTTCTTAGCCTGATTCTCATTTTAAAATAGAAACTAAACATACCTGCATTACACATTTTAATGAAGAAATGTACACAGTAGCAATAATTTAAACACTATTCATTAGTAATGTCTATTTCTCCTTTCTAACTTGTAATTGAGAATGGTCATGTGAATTGCTTAGGACAATAGTATGTACAGAAGTATCTTGTGAATTTTCCTGAATTAAGCTATTTTTGCATTGAGTCACAGGTAACTCACTATCTCAGAGGTTTCAAACATATCAAGTCCACAGACTTCCTTTCTGAATAAAAAAAATCCTTTAGCACCTCTTTGGAAATCTACTTTCAAGTCAACAAACAGAAAGCACCCCACCTAATGCAATTTTTTCCAGATGGGAAAACTGATGTAGGCATGTTTTAAAATTTTTGCTCAAAGAACTAGAGAGAAAAAAAAATGTCAGAATACATGTCTCATTCACTAGACCCCAAGTTCAATCCCTGACACAGTATGCTTCCCTACACAATTGGGTGTGGGTCTGAGGCTCCCAGACACAACATAGCCAAGCAACACAGACTTGTACAAGTAGTACAAAATCAAAACGCACTTGAGACGACTCTTGCCCCCCCCCCGACCACTCCCCCCCCCCCACCAGATGTTTTCACCCAGTTTGGGAAACACTGCACTAGAGTTTTATAAACACAGCACATACACTATTCTACAAAGTGACCAACAATATTCTAGGAAATTTATTTTTCTAGCCTAGAAGGATAATGACTCTTGGTCTCCAGTTAATATGCAACATATCAATGTGGCTGAAAAATAAGCTTTATTGTTTAAGTAGTTTTATATAGAAGTTAATATTCTGGCTAAATAAATAGGCAAGTAAATAAATAAATGCTGCATCAAGGAGAAAGCGCTGAACCTCAGCATATGTTTAGGTTACTGACTGGGAGATAACAAATAATAATTACCGATATTGGAAAATACAGGATCCATTAGTGAAATGGTGAAACAACCAAACCATTCAGAGATGTTGTGGAATGCAAGTGAATTTAATAAATTTGTGTACCCACAGGAAGATTTTCAAATACAATTGTGTTTTTATTATGATTGACTACACCTGCGTTTTAATTTATACTGTAGTCACATTAAATCACCACTTATGTGGAAGAATATAATAATGATGAGGTCGGAGTTAAAATTATTTATTTTTATATAGTAAGTTTAAGTGAATGAGACTACCTCAGTTGTACTTTAATTTTCCTTGTATAGAGTGACTCTTAAATAATAGAAACTTCCAATTCCTAAAGACTCTTGATCAACAATTCCAGAAAAATAATAAAACTTGCTATACTATATTTCACTGGCAGGACATATTTTATTATTTTTGATATAGGCTTGGTCCTACATTGTGCGTAACCACCCAGTATCTGAATGGAGTACTTAATCTAAAATTCATTTTTCTTACTGCACTTCCGAGAAAAATCTTAAATTAAAATTAATATCTTCAGTTTTTCTCTACGGTCAATTTTATATAGGA
The DNA here is from genome assembly GCA_021461705.1 of Cryptotis parvus. Taxonomy (NCBI): domain Eukaryota; kingdom Metazoa; phylum Chordata; class Mammalia; order Eulipotyphla; family Soricidae; genus Cryptotis; species Cryptotis parvus. The sequence continues at coordinate 17,579 of JAJIBD010026515.1, forward strand.
CATGTATATAGAATATTTTCCTATACAGCCACAAATGTGATATGAAACATGCCAATTTTAGTAAACTATTGTCACCTAAAATATGCTATGACCTTACAGATAAGTTATGTTAAAATATTTCTTAATAAACTATGGAGAATTCCAATGGTAAGTTCCCATAGAAATGAGAATGTTTATTCTTGCTGGTGAGTAAAGGTCTCAAGCAGTTTTCTAAAATTAAAAGTTCAAGGTACTTTAAATTTAAAGTACCAGAGTAATGGTACAGCTGGTAAGACACTTGCCTTGCATGCAGCTGACCTGTGTTCCATCCACAGCATCCTATATTGTCCCCTGAGCAATGCCAGGAGTAATTCCTGAGTACAGAGACAGGAGTAATTAATATCCAAGCATTTCCAAGTGTGGACCCTAACCCCCAAAATATATCAATCATTCAAATTTAGTTCAAAATAGATGAACTCAAGTTCTGGATATACCCCTTACTAATATGACTGGATAAATCTCATTATTTTTTTGCATGCATATATTTATGGAGCTTCATTTATGGATTGGTGTGTCTAATTTGGAGGACAGTCCCAGCAATGCTTAAGCTGATAGTGTGAGACTGTTGATTTTATACTACTTGTACAAGTCTGTTTTGCTTGGCAATGTTGTGGGGAGCCTCAGAGGCTACAACCAATTTGTGTGGGGAAGCATACTGTGTTAGGGATTGAACTTGGGACCTTGTGAATAAGACGTGTATTCCAACCTTTCTTTTTTCTCTCTGGTTCCTTGAGCAAAAAATTTCAACACATGCCTACGTCAGTTTACCTATCTGGAAAAAAATGCTTTAATTTGGCATTCAAATGTGGTGGGCAAGAAAAGTAAAGCTAGCTAAAATGATTAATACTAAGAGATTATATGTGTAATTCTGGGATGCCTGAATATGTACCTTACATTTTTCAAACTCATCTGTAACCATAAAGTCAGTCCTTCCTGCTGGTGGAAAAGTTTATTTATCAATTAACTTTATAATAATTGCCCCTCCTGCTGCAAAAGTGCAGCTTCAGTAAATAATGACCCCAGAACAGATGCTAGGAAAGGTACTAAATTCTCAAGACAGATTTATCTGATCCACTCAGCAACTATTAACTAGACTATGTAAATAAATTTTAAAACTAAAAGTTAAGTGAAATTACATACTGCTTTCAATTAGTAGTTTTAAAGCAAAATGGTTCAAAAAACATGATTAATTTAATTTATCTCAACTAAAGCAAATTAGTATATTTTTATACAAACCTATATAATATAAATAAAACCAAGAGATAAAAATATTCTGCTCCAAATACTAATATGGCCCATTGAAAGATATCTAAATGATATGTCTGTTATATTAAAATCATTAGTAAAATCTTGATCAAGCATTGATATTCCAGTGATTTGCTATTTATTTGATATTGCTTTAAAATTTTTTCAGGTCTATAGTGAACATTCAGCTGTTAGGGTATTTGCCTTGCACACAGCCAATCTGGTTTCGATCATGGACATCCCATATTGTCCCCTGGCACTGCCAGGAGTAATACCTGAGTGCAGTGCCAGGAGGAACCCGTAAGTATCACCGAGTGTCACACAAAAAAGCGGAAAAAAAGGAAGAAAATTTTCATCATAAACTGTAATTAGGAGGTAACAATTTAATATGCATTCAAATAGAATTGCTAAACAAATATATGCTTAGATACTTTATTAACGGTAATGCAGTTGATTATAATTATAATTAATTCAATCATATGTATATGATTTTGTTCAGAAGATAGAAATAGATTCAGAAATGTTCCTGACATATTCACAGTCACACAGCTCTAACTGTGATCTGCTATGAAGTTATAATTTCAGCCTTATTTTAAATTTAAACATTTATTTTGCTAAATATTATACCTTGCTGCATTTTTTATCAGTGCTGCAAAATAGGTCTCCTCAAACATAAAAGTTTTTCAGTTTTCCATTTTAATACTTAATATTGTCATCACTGGCATTTTTATGTCAATAGAAAAATAAGGTAATCATATGATAATAATTACAGCTAATATTTGCTGAGCAGTTAGTAAGAATCCAGTTCTGTATTAATTGTTTTAGTATGCAGAAATTATTTATAAATTACACTTATGTAAATATGCTTCTTCCCATTTAACAAATAAAGAAACAGAGCTTTAAGGAGGCAAATAAGAGCAACTAGCAAATAGCAGAAATATGATTCAATGACTGGCATGTCTGATTTTAAAGCTGTTTAACATCAATTTGCCCTTCAATATCATAAAACTATACAAGTTGCAATTCCTTATGAAAAGTAAAGCATATTATAAGAACAGAGATAGGGATTTTCCAAATCTTCCTAAAATTGATAAATACTAAAAACTGATAAATACTAAAACTAAAACTTCATAATCATCAAAGTTCTAAATGTTCTTTTCTATACAAAATTTAAGAATCTTCTCAGGAACCAGCCAGTTTTGTGATAGCAAGGTCCCACTTAGCAGCCTTAGAGACCAGAAACATACTCAGGGATAATTAGTGCTTGATGGACCACATGGCAAACAGATCAACTCATGGCCTCTCCCATGCTAGATTCATGCTCTAGTCTATTTTATTTTATGATGATGATGATGATGATTATTATTGTTGTTTTTGTTGTTGTTGTTTTTATTGGGTCACACTCGGTGACACTGAGGGGTTACTTCTGGCTCTTGGCTCAGGAATAGTGCTCCTGGCAGTACTTGGAAGACCATATGGGATGCCAGGGAATCAAACCCGGATCGACCGTGTGCAAGGCAGACACCCTACCCACTATGCTATCACTCTGGCCCCCTCATGCTCTAGTCTAATAGTAAATAGACTAACTCATCAATATCTCTTTAACATTTAATATGTGACCCAGATCCCTTGTCTATAAAATTGTGATAAGTTAACAAAAATGATACATTTTATAAAGGGTTTTTCTAATACATAATTTAAAAAATAAGTAGGATGATGTCTGGAACAAATTAAAACTCTGTGAATGTGTATGCATTAATAAAGAAGTAATTCACTCACTGATGATGTGATTAAAAGGACTCTCTTAGGATTCAGAAGATCATCTCTTTACCTTCTCATACAATGACTAATGTGTATACCGTTTACTGAGGTAGTTTTCAAGCTCATTGAGAAGTAACCCTATTACTTTTTCATTATTTGGTTTTGGTTTTAGATAATTTCTAAAAAAAAATCAAATAAATACCTAGATTCATTTTAAAAGACATAGTTGTTATCAATAGAGTTCACATTTTTATGAAGATTGCTTAGGAAAATGGTGAGCAAAATTTGTAAATCTACTTGTTCCATTTCTGCTTTCTTTCCATCTCTGCTTTCTTTCCATCTCTGATCCTCAATTCTAATAACAGCAATTTTATGGTCTCTATGTATAAAAAGCAAAAACTAAACATCAGAATTAGTTCTGTCTTGTGCCTAAATTGCAAAGGGCATAAGTCCCTCGTGTGGGCCTCTGACGGCAGGAGTCACTGCATTCATTCAGGGTTGTAGTGAAGAGAAATGTAAGGGACGATATTGCCGCTCTCATTTTAAATGGGTGTACAGAAATGCTGAACAGAAGTGTTAATGGAATTCCTGGCAATAACCTCCCATGTTCCCCATGTATTTTGAATCAGATTTAATTTGAATTAAATAGAAATAAAAACTCTTTACCATTGCACCCTAATGACTGTAATTTTCTCTCAAGCTGTTACTTACAGACACAGTATGCTGCACCTTGGAAAGAACACTCTTTTTCTTCTTCTTTTCTCTTTTTTTTAATTGAGTTTCAAGGCTAATATCTTTATTAAAAACCAACTTGTTTCAGAAAAATGAACTTCAATAATGTGAATTGCTAAAACATAATCCTTCTGGATTTTTGGTACAGCGTTCCCAACATAGATATCTTCCTGGTGTAGTTGCAATAATTCTAGCTAGCCTAATGATACCATGTAGTTTGTCTTTCTCAGGGATGTAATACTGCTGTCAGCAGTTCTGGATGGAGCATTTAACTTACCACGTAGCTATAACCCTCATTGCTGGAACCAAAATATCTCAATATGACTTTAAGTAGCTCAGCTTCTACTGCCAGATGGTATGCAAATTGGTTCCCTTTCACAAATACAGATGTCACTATGCCCAGAGTTTGTTACTATCTACATTATTCCTGCTGGGAATATAATTTGGTAGAAAACCCTTTGGCCTACCTGCCAATGATATGTGGAAGACTCACTTATTACAAGGTGACAGATTTAGAGTATATATACACTATTAAGCAGAATGGTGATCAAAATTCCAAATTGGGATGAGCATGTAGTTTTGAATTTGGATAACGAAGTCATGTTCTGTCTACATCAAAATAATTAGCAAAAGGAATTTTTAATGAATAAGATGTCCTAATTTGTAATATTTCTCCTCCCTCTATAAGTTCAACCAGAGGAAATACAACAGTGACTGCTGTTCATAACAAATGAAGCTAAGGGAATTTGTTTGCATGTAAATATGCAATAATTATTTAAAGGAAGGCAGAAACACATGGAAGTAGTATCACGTTAATAAAGAATACATCTATAGTTGAGTCGTGTGTTATCTATGCCATTGCCATGCATATTTTGTCATTGTTTTTGTATTCCCTTGATGATAGGTGAAAATTCAGTAATTACCCATTTTGTTAAAAATGAGCATCTATGTCTGTCATGCTTGCAAATATATTTTGTAAATATGTAGGAGTTAAAGGTAAATATATATTTGCCTTTAACTCCTACATATTGCCACTTTTACTTCTCATTTTGTGTACTATATTTCAATAGAGTATAATCATAATGATCAAACTATTGTGCTCTGTTGAAAGTTTAATTTTTCTAAGTCCAGCCCTTGTCTTTGTTAACTTGTTTTATAACTATTAGCTATACTCAAGTTTATGACTGTAAAAAGAAAAGTTGTTTTTAATCTAAAAACTTGAGTTGATCTTGTTGTTAGCAAATTGCATAACAGATAATTATTGTTCTTCAAATTTGCAAATATATGGTAAAGGGCTATTATGAATAGAAAAGCAAGTTCAAAGAATGACCTTTGCTATCATTAAAAGGAAATTCTTTCACCTCATTATCTCCTATCAAAGTTACAGTGGTACTTATTTCTAAACATTACTTTCATCACTTTCAGCAAAAGCAGTGGATTTTTTAAAATGCAGACTGTTACAAAATTTAAAAGCAGTATTTATTTGCATGATATATATATGATATATATATATATATATATATTATACCAATATTCAAGGTTAAGCAAAACATGGATCAAGAGGTCTTGTCAAAGGCAGAATCTACCACAAATGTGTGGGAGTAAGAGGTTAGGTAAGACAGACAAGGGAACAGTGTGCTAATAATTGTCAAAAGTGATAATAACAGCCTAGAAACAGAGCATTGAATATAACCTCAAAATATATGTATTGCAATCCACAATGTGTAAGAGAAGGAAATGAGAAAGAGAGAGAGAAAGAAAGAGAGAGAAGAGATAAAGAACCTGCCATAAAGGCAGGCTAGGGGAGGGAGGTGGGAATCGGGGACATTGGTGGTGAAAAATGGGCACTGGTGGAGGGTTGGGTGCTAGAACACTGTATGACCGAAACCCAAACATGAACATCTTTGTAATTGTATATCTTACGATTATTTGGAGACAACTGCTGGACTAGAGCAGTTACAGACTGATCCCATGGGACATCAAAAGATCACGTGGCCACCCACCTCCATACAAGATGGTTAGACTTCTTCATCAAGACCCTGACGAATGGTTTGAGACTCGTCGTATTCCTGAAGCAATCAGATGCCATTGGGCTACACTGGCACATGATAGGCTCAAATGGAAATGTTACTAGCACCCACTTTAGCAAATCGATGAACAATGGGATGTCAAGTGATCAAGTGATCAAATGATTTAAAAAATAAATAAATAAAAATGTTAAAGCAGTATTTAATTTTTAATAAAAGTGACTAGACTCTATGCTTATTCTATGAAGAAAATTGATCCTACTTGACATTGAATTGATCTCCTATATCATTATAATAAGCAATTTTTAGTAAATTTAGGATATGCAGGGTCCTCAGCCCATCTCTGCAACACATCCTCTCCCACCTCAGGGAAACAAATGCTACCACATTAGAGCAGAAAACAAAGATAGTTTCCCTTGCTTAAGATGATTGATTCATAATAAAATTGAAGAATATTCTTATTCTCAATACCTCTCCAGGTTCTGTGTAATTAATATTATATTAATCAAGGAGATAATGGAGGTGGCTGGATTCAATCAATAGTGGAAACACTTTTCTGTGCCTCTAACAATTATCAAATTGTGATTCATATCCTTTCCACCACATAGCAAAGATTGGTTCCTCACACCTATATTGTTATTTAAACAAATAAAAGTTTGTGATCCTGTAATAAACATTTTTTTAAAAAAATTACAATATAGACATTAAGGGAAAATATCTATTTTAATCCAAAGTATTAATGAAAAACCTGATTCACTAAAACTTTTTCTTGTTACCCTAAATAGGAGTATAAGTTAAACAATTGAGGGACTGATTTCTTTAAGACTACTTAATTATTACTGCTATTTTTAGTTTTGGGGGAAAATGCTCCTAGCTGGTGGGTAAGTGCTGGGATAGTCAAATATTCCCTGCATATCATTTTATTGTAGTATCCTTTTTTGAGATTCCCTTTCATGGAGACAATGATACTGTATAAACAATAATTATAAAAATGTTAGTATTCTGTTTCAAAGGGGAAAATACCTTTGTTTTCCTTTGTGCTGAGAATTTCATAGTAATTTGTATACTATAGAAAACTTTGTGTGTATTTTAAACTTTAGATAATTTTTCCCATCCACATGGTGTCTTTTAATTCTAATCATTGTTTCATTTGAAGTACACAAGTTTCTTCTTAGTTTGTAGTAATACCATTTTTTTTTATCCTTTGTTCCGTTTGTCTGGACATCATTTTTCATAAAACTATTTTGGCTATATAGGGTACTCATTAATCCATCTAAATTTCAACAGAATTTTGTCTATGTCTTTAAAAATGATCTTGGCATTATTATAGGAACTGAATTGAATGTGTATATAGTTGTAGGTGGGATTGTTGTATTGATAATATAACTGTCTTCCCATTCATCATCTATTTTTTTTTTTGAGCGGGCATCAGTAACATCTCCATGTCCTGTCTCATGGTAGTAGAGCCCAAGGGCAGATGCTTGCTCCAGGATCATAAAGAGCCTCAAACCATTCCATCAAGTCATGGGAATGATGTATATAATTGTTACTGGTATTTGGCATATCATATACAACAAGGGTAGATTGCCAGGATCTACCGTGCGGGTGGCATACTCTTGTAGTCACCTCTGATTTCCAGCATTTGTTGATGAACCACGCGACCACTTGCAGCTGCGCGAGCCGGGCTGTGATAGGCTCTTTTGTTGGGTGGAGTTCTGACGAGAGGGAAGTCCAGATGTGGAAAATGGCTGCCCTCATGGAGTGGTAGGGGTCGTCTGGCACTTGTGAGGCTCTGATGGGGTGGCGGGCCAGGGCTAGAACCCGCCGTCCCTCCCTGATGCCTCATGAGCGGCTGGGCACACGGAGAGCCTGTACACCAAAGGGTGTACACATTCTTTCCAATTAATAAATGTGTATGTGTTTTCATTTCCTTGCGTCCTCTTCTATTTCCTCTTACTTGTGGTTTATCATTGCCTATTTTAATGTTTTTCTATGTTTTTTTTTTATCAAGCTGAACCTGCAGTACTTGAATCTTTCAGGGACAAAATCGGAAATTAATTTTTTTTTTTAATTTTTTTCTCTGCTACTTTATTATTTGCTCATAGAAATGCCATAGATTTTTATACCCTGCCACTAAACTATGTTATTATTTCTAGGACTCTTTGGGTGAGTCTTTTTTTTTTTCTTTGGCTTACTGCTCACTTTACAAAGGATTACTATTTGTAAGCATTTGTAAAACTGAAAAAATAAACTTATTTATCCCCATTCAACAATGGGAAAAAAGACCAAGAGGAAGTTCCCCAAAGACATATAGATGGTCCATAGATATTTGGAAAAAAAAGTTGGGGCCGGAGTGATAGCACAGCCAGTAGAGTGTTTACCCTGACACAGCCGACCTGGGTTTGATCACCGGCATCCCATATGTTCCCCAAGCACTGCCAGGAGTAATTCCTGAGTGCAGAACCACAAGTAACCGCTGAGCATTACCAGGTGTGACCCAAAAAGAAAAAAAAAGAAAAAAATTATCAGTTACAATCACAAATACTCAAATTAGAACAATGAGATATCACCTCATACCAGTGAGAGTGGAACACATCAGAAAGAACAAAAACAAAGTATTGGAGGGATGTGGTGAAAAGAGTATTCATCCACTTGGTGGAAATGTTTAGTGAGTCAATTCCATTGAACTTCATTAAAAACTAAGAATTGAATTTCTAGCAATTCCACTTCGTGATATCTACCCCTGGTTCCCAGAAACCTTATTCAGAACGACATCTGCACTCCTATGCTCATTAAAGCACTATTCACAATAGCCAAAATTCAGAAACAACCCATGTGTCCAAGAATAGATGACTGAATAAAAAAAAATGATGGTTAATGATAAACAATGGAATACTACTCACTTACAGCAAAAGACACAATCATATATTTTTTCTGCAATGTACAGGGAACAGGGAGAATAGTATACTGAGTCATATTTGCCATATCTACAGACACATGCTTCTCTTTCATATGTAGGATATGAAGAGACACAGAACTTACAAGGAGTGAGAGACCTAAGAATTGGTCTATAGATCTGAGCTTACGGTGGGCAGTGAGGGGGTGAGGTAGATGGGGAAAGGGAACATTGGTGGTCAAGGGAAGTGGCACTTCAGTGAAGGGTGTGGTGTTTTGAGGCTATACTCATAAACCTTAACCACTATTAATATTGTAAATGATAGTGCTTAACATTAAAAAATAAAAACTTTAAAAAATAAAAATTTTATAGAAATTTTTGGAAGTCTGGAAAAGGAGGTACATATATGTTCTTTAACTTAAGGCCTGGTTTCATATTGAGAATTTAACATTACTTTTTTTCTGTTTACTGTGAATTTTTTACTTACGATGATTTTCTCCTTTGAGTGAGAGGCTTATGACTGCATTGGGAGTGAATTTCATATGGGAAGGATTCAACTAGCCGTAGGAAGAATGACCACAGACTGAAGTCACCTGTATGGTAGAAGTTGTCAAATGCGATTTGTGTCTTCTCCTGAATTCCAACAAATACTTTCACAGGAGATCCTGATTTCGGAAGAAAAGAAACTTATGATGAAGCCATTTCTGGAACCCTGACACCATTAGAAAAGATGCAGAACCACTAGGGGAGCTCTTCATCTGCAGCTCCCGTGGCCTACGGTTAAGAGAACAGATACAAATGGAGGTGACATTACTGTTCGCAGAGATCTTCTAAGCATCCTTAGGACGGATAAAATAAATGATGTGTCTCCCATATGCTCTGTAAGTGAATCTTACATCCCAGACCAGCCCCTGTGCTCAATATTCAAGGAGTCAATATTGTTCTGTGCTTCCTTTCTTCATACTGGCATAGAATCCCTGCATGCCTAGTTTTCACTAAAGTTAGAGAAACTATTAAAGGTTCAGAAGTGGCTTTTTTCAAATATATTTTATTATACTGCCGTGAGATATACAATTACAAAGATGTTCATGTCCAGGTTTTTGGTCATACATTGTTTCAACACCAAACCCTCCACCAGTGCCCATTTCCCACACCAATGTCCCCGATTCCCTCCCCTCTCCCATAGCCTGCCTCTGTGGAGAGTTTCTCTCTCTCTCTCTCTCTCTCTCTCTCTCTCTCTCTCTCTCTCTCTCTCTCTTTCTCTCTTCCTTCTCTTGCACACTGTGGATTGCGATACATACATTTAGAGGTTATCATGTGTATTTTTTGCCTGTATTTAATACTCAGTTCTAGGCTGGTATTATCACTAACAACAACTGTTAGCACACTGTTCCCTTCTCTGTCCCACCCAACCTCCGACACTTCAAGACTCTTGTGGTAGATTCCACAAAAGTGGATTTTTATCAAGAATACCTGCCTTCCCAAAGACCCCAGGATCTGGAGCACAAAGTTTATAGCCTTGGGTTCCAACACTTCCCATAAAAAGGGCCATCGTTAGAAGGATTTTTGTGAAACTTCTCTCCTTACCAAGGCCACAAGGAGCCTTCTAACGACTTGGCAATCCTTTATTTCCTGTAGCCTTGTGATGGCAAAGGCACAGTGAGGTTTCTTCATCAACCTCACTGAGTCAGTTATACACTCATCTCCCCCAAAGTTCTATTCAACATTCTGTTTCATCCTGGTGCCTGCCAATGCTCATTTCATAACCAGATTCCAAATAGGAACATTCGGGATATCATCTTTGTTTCTTTAAGCTGACTTCGGACCCTCTCCCTCTCATAAAATCAATGCTGTTGAGAAACCCCCTTTGGTGTAATTTCTTGCACATCTGTCCATTCATTTTGCGAGATTACTCTCAATTTCTAGAGCTTTATATCCTAACTTTTAAAAAAACATAGATGTCTAAAGTCTTTTTAGACACTTCCATGTATATTCCCACGGTTACTCCAGGTTTTATGAACTCAAATGCAGAAAAAAAAACTAAGAGTTTATCTATGACTCAATATAGAATCCCAAACCCCACACACATCTATATTATTTAGCAATGATAAATCCTATAATAATATAACAATTTGAAAGAGTATAGAGGGTATTATGGTAAATAAGTAAGAGTGAAAGGCAAAATCTGTATGATGACAAATACTCATGGAATTTGAAAAATATGAACTCACAGAAACAGGAAGAAGTGCTAAGGATAGAGTGATACTATAGTGGGTAGGGCATTTGCCTTGCATGCAGCCGACTAGGGATTGGTTCCTGGCATCCCATGTAGTCCCAGAGAACTGCCAGGAGCAATTCCTGAGTGCAGAGTCAGGAGAAACCCTGAGCATTGCTGGTGTGATTCAAAACACACACACACACACACACACACACACACACACACACAAGAAATCAAAAAACTAGAAAGTAACACACCAAATGAGGTGTTGATCAAATACTGATTTTCAGTTCCAAATTTATAAGTTCTGGTATGCCAATATTTCTGATCATGATTATTGACAATTAGACTGCATTATGTATTCAAAAGATTCCCAGAGAATATTTCTTGCATGTTTTTATCAAAAAAAGTAAATGATAGTTATATGAAAGACTGAAGGTTTTAGTTTATCCTACATTAGCCTTTAAGCATACAAATATATCTAATTAAAATATAACGTGTCCTAGAACTACACAATGTGATGTATTAATTATATCTTAATAAGAATGGGAAATGATCAGTAAAATATTTGAATAAAAATTACTTTAAGAACTAAGGAAGCGATTAACAACAACCAACCCATTTTTGTCATTATGTTGCTTCATGAAAATATGATCATTTAGAAGCGATGGATAGATTTTTATAGGTATAAAAATATACAATACTACAGTGTTACTTTATTTTATGGATTCAGATAAGTTTGTTATTAGCTGCATAAATGACACCTTAAAATCAAATCTACACTTAACCTTGAATTTGCCTATTCCATGATGTTGTGAATTGAATACAGTATAGTTGACTTCCTTGAATTATGAATGGTTTCTGTTAATATATTTTCCAGCTTAGTCAGTGTTCATCAGGTTCTTCAAAAATATAGGAAGTTTCATTTTAGGTGGAACTTGCTATATTTAAGATATAATAAGATATAATAAGATATCTTATTAGATATCTTAACTTCATCAAGATATCTAATAAGAGTTTTACGTCCTTTATCTCAAAACCCAAAAGATTATATTTTTCTAACTACGTAGGAGCAATAGATATAGAAACTAAAACAACGTATATTAGTGTTGCAGGACTCCTAAGGGCCGCTGCATCTGCTCTGGATTGCCTCCCGCAGATCACTCCGGTAGATAAGGGGGTAGTCTAAATGTGGCAGTTTATCTGACCATGTATGCTGTACTAGCTGGTATAAATATTCTCCCATGCTATCACAATCATCGTGGGACTAGCTAGATCTTACCAGCATATTAGCCTGGCCACGTAAGGACACCTAAGTAATTAGACCAGAGAGAAATGCTGTTTGCTTCCAAACAAACAAGCATGGCTCCCTGATAAAATATAAAACTACAATGAAGTAGAGGGAGACTTGTGAAGGCTTGGAGAAATATTTAACTGGCATTGGTGTTGATCTTTGGTACAGTGACATGCCATCTCAGAAACCCCCTTCTCTACATTTCAAAGGCATTCCGGCTCAAAACATTAGCACAGTAAAGGCCCTAGGTGAGATGCAGGGAGGGACTACCTAAAAGGCATTGGACCCTCCCTGCTTTCCATAACAATGGGAGGAAGGTCTGAGTTGCTGGGGGTATAAACTAGCCGGTTCCCGCTCTCCCAGGTTTCTTCTTCCCAGTGGGATTTCACCTTGTGAGCGATTATTCCCTTGGAAGTTTCACACGTGGTGGTTGCCATCTTGGCCTACACGTGGCTGGGGTTCTAGCCTGGAATCCTAAGCATCGGGTTTTTCCCTTTTGCTGATTTGTATGCCTGAACCTGTGATAAGTAAAGTCTTTTAAAACCTCATCGGATCCCTGAGTGCTCATCCATTCCTCGCTGGCTTCGGAGGTAGAAGGGAACTTCGCTTCCCGGCACTGTCAGGGGACCCCGGCGGGAGCGCCCGACATTTGGCGTCCCTGGTGTAGGCACCACGAACATCGTCTGGTCTAATTATCATCGGACAGAGATCATCTGCCTCCGAACCGTGAGTAAAATGATGGATATCTCATGGTATAGATACATTGTATCTTTTATTGGCTCGGAACCATACATAGCCCAGTCTATAAAGTTCCTTTCTGAGAACTAATCTATCTTTTCACAAATCATCTGGGTCCTTGCGATTTTTTAAACTGTACCTTTGCGTAAGGACAATGTTTAATAGAGAGAGGGAGGAAAGTAATAAATTGAATGCAATCTTAAGGGACGAGATTTACTCAGCGATTGAAGAAATAAGTGAGGATCATAAAGCTACAGGTAGACTGGTCTTAAAGCTTGAGGACAGAATTATTAAACAGAGTTTAAAATTTGAAAAGAAATTAGAAGAACAGGAAAGTAAAATTATTAACCAGATTTTAAAATTTGAGGAAAAATTAGAAGAACAGGATTTAAAATTCAAGGAAAAATTAGAAGAACAGGATTTAAAATTCAAGGAAAAATTAGAAGAACAGGAAAGTAAAATTATTAAACAGGATTTAAAATTTGAAGTAAAGTTTGAAGAGCAGAAGAAGGATATCGATAAAATCAGCATTATCTTAGAGGAAGAAATTGACAGACAGAGAGATAGAATAGATGGACAGAAAGAGGAGGTTTGGAAGTTACACATAAGATTGAAAGAACAAAAGGAAGAAACATATAGGAAACTTGAAAACTTAAACCAAGAAATGGATGTGTTACGCAGGGGAGATTTCTGATTTCATAACTTATCAATCAGGACCTAGCGCATACCCAATACTGAGGCGTGAACCAACTAAAAGCCGTTCTCAAACACGCCCCCAAAACTGTAGACTTGAAAAGGTGTATACATTCCCAGCAAAAAAAATTTAAAAAGAATTCTAATGTGGCTGATAACTTAGAGGAGGAACAGGAAAACCCAGAGGAGGCAAATTCCCAAGCTGAAAATCTCCCCAGAGTTAATACCCTCAATGGGGTAGATGTTCCTCTGCCAGATACTACAAGCTCTGATGAGGAAGAAGGGGAGAAACAGATTAGCTCGAGTCAAAGAGCAAAAGCCCAGCAATCTTTCTCATGACCAATCTAAAAGATAAAGTAAAACCGATTCATGAAGACTTAAAAAATTGAGGCAATAACCCCGTTTAGGAAGGCTTGCGACAGGTTTGGAATATCAAGTCCTTATACTTTAAAATATTTAGCTGATTGGAGCCGAAAGTAGTCAGTGGGTATTGGGAGACTTTGGAAGCGGTAGCCGATACTTGTCTAAACAAATCACAGTACATGCAATGGCATATGTGGTATGCAGATGGAGTTAACCAGAATATTGACACTTTAAGAGAAAAGGAATCAGGCCATACTATAACTTTTGCCATGCTAAAAGGTGAAGGTGAATGGAAAAACAAAGCAAAACAAGCGACATTACCTGAACCTATTTTAAAATTCGTTCGGGAGACAGCATTAAAGGCGTGGGGAAAGAGTAGGTTCCGACCCAGAATTTCTAGGTAGCTATACAAAAAATTTACCAGGGGTCGTGATGAACCATACTTTGATTTTGTTGGGAGATTATGTGAAACAATCCAAAGACAGGTTCAAGACCCAACCACTCAAGAAATCCTAAAACTAAACTTAGCATATGAGAATGCTAATCAAAAATGTCGAGCATTACTATACGGTATTAAGGAAAAGGCTGACCTCATGGGGTATCCTAAAGGCCTGTAGAAATATCGGTTTAACCTCCCATAAAACACAGGATGATATAGAGGCTTATCCCATACAGCAGGAGGATCAGGAGAGGGATGAAATGTCAGACAGCTCTAGGGAGGAGAAACAAGTCAAGAGCAGCTCTAGGGGGAGAAACAAGTCAGACAGCTCTAGGGGGGAAGCAATAAATTTCAAAGGATAAACAATAATCGGAGAAACTATTCCAATAATCGCAGCTCCACCCCTCGAAGGGCCCCACCTGGACCATGCCCAAGGTGCAGAAAAAGGAAAACATTGGGCCAGAGACTGTCGGTCTTGGGAGGCGAAGTCAGCCTCCAGGCTTCATCTGGACAGATAACCTGCTTTATCTGCGGAAAGAAGGGACACACCCGTAGAGATTGCCCATCTTCTACAATTATCAATACAGGGCAACATTCTAATAATCCCTTTATAGGAAATGTTTACATGGGCCCCCTCCCAGGTTCCACAAGCTCCGCAGGCTCAAATAACATCTATGCCTCCCTAATGCGGGAAACTGGGTGGGGGGGCCAGCCCCAGGCCCAGCTGAATCCAGGGGGCACTCTCCTTCATTCCACCTGCCCAATATCCTCCGAATCAGAATCCACAGAATTACAGTCAATAAATGCTCTCTGGCCTACCCCATCAGGCAGTGGCAGTCTCGACATTCTCTGCCCCAAGACTGTCACAATATACCCAAGTCAAGACCCCTACATGCTAAAAACAGGGATAAAAAAGGACCTGCTCCCCCAGGTAGTATGGGTTTAATTCAGGGGAGCGATTGGCTGAAATTTAAGGGAATTATGGTGCATTTCGGACTTCTGGATCCTGAATCTCATGGAGAGATAATACTGTCAATATCTGTGCCAACTAAATGGACTTTTAAAAAGGGGAACCACTTGCTAAACTATTATTTTTTTTTGAGGATCCGTGTAGTCAGTCCGAACACCCTACAGCTGGTGGCTTAAACAGTACCAACCATTCTGCCAACTTCATTGTTGGTTATGCAGCCACACAGAACCAAGCCCACCAGCCACCTGCTAACTATCTAGTTGGGTACACTGCCAGAATTTCTCAGGCCAAGCGGCCGGTTATACCATCGAAATTTATAAAAGGGAAATTCAAAGGCATGTTGGATACAGGGGCAGACCATATCCATAATCTCCACCAAGTATTGGCCCTCTAACTGGGCCCTAAAGAAAGTGTCCCATAGCCTGAGGCGGGGTAGGCAATATCTCCTCCTCTCTTCTCCGACAGAGTGCCAGGTGGCTGCCGTGTATTGGCCCTGAAGGGAATGTAGCCATGGTCCAGCCTTATAGCCCCTATGCCTTTAACTTTATGGGGTCGAGGACATGCTGGAGCAGTGGGGGGCAGTAATCCACATACCTGCGTCCAATTCCCGTCGAGCACCAATTCCAGCTCTCCATAATAAGCCTAACACCGGGTAACCCTTTTTAATTGGGGCCGCTGTGGTTAGCGCCCACTACCTATCCGTATTCAGTGGAAATCTGACAAACCTATATGGACACCACAGTGGCCCCTCAATACCAAAAAAGTTAGAGGCGCTAACAAATCTAGTGGAAGAACAGCTGAAATTAGGACATATTGAGGAAACGTTTTCAGAATGGAATTCTCCTGTTTTTTGTAATACAGAAAAAATCAGGCAAATGGCGTTTGCTGATTGACTTAAGGAATGTAAATTCTACTATGGTCCCCCATGGGAGCCCTACAACCTGGGCTCCCCTCTCCAGCAGCTATTCCTAAGGATTGGCCGCTAATTATCATAGATTTAAAAGACTGCTTTTTACAGCATACCTATCCACCCAGATGATCGGAAAGGTTTGCATTTTCAGTCCCTTCCGTTAATCATAAAGGTCCTTTACGTAGGTTTCAGTGGACAGTATTGCCCCCAAGGAATGACTAATTCACCTACGATGTGTCAACACTTTTGTTGATGAGGTTTTGCGACCCATTCGTGCTAAATTTCCTGGTGCATACATCATCCACTACATGGATGATATCCTGCTAGCTTGTGATAATTCCAGAGATCTCCAGAATTTATATAATGATGTAATGACAGTTTTACCAGAGGCTGGCTTACAAGTAGCTCCGGAGAAAATCCAGATGCAGCCTCCATATGAATATTTGGGCTATGCTCTTGACCGCACTACAGTGCGTCCTCAAAAAGATCTCCATTAGTCAGAAAGGCTCAAAACCTTGAATGATTTTCAAAAACTGCTGGGGGATATCAACTGGGTGCGCCCCCCTCCCTGGTATTCCTAACTGTGAGCTCAGTAACCTGTTCCACACCCTTGAAGGTGATCCTGCTTTAAATAGCCCAAGGCAGCTAACTCCTAAAGCTCAAGAGGAATTAGATTTTTTCATGAATCGGCTTCAAAATCTTACCTCTCCAGATTTAATCCCGGAGAAAAGGTATGGTTCTTGGTCTTCAACACTCCCGAGTCTCCAACTGCTGCTATAGCCCAATTATCTGGACCGTTAGAATGGGTTTACTTACATAACAAGCAGAATCGTACTGCTACACCTTACCTTGAGATGATAGCTAATCTTATAATTAAGGGAAGATCAAGAACCCAAGTATTACTTGGACATGATCCCCATGTAATTGTACTACCTGACCCTAAAAAAGAAATTGAAGCTGTTTTTACCACTCAGTGAAATCGCTTCAGAGAGCTTTAGCAGATTTTTCAGGAGAAATATCTTATCATTACCCAGCTGGAAAAACCTGGGAATTTCTGAAAAGGACACCTTTTATAATTTCCACCATTGTCCGCTCCTCTCCCATTCCTGATGCTCCAGTGTATTATATTGATGGCTCCTCATCAGGAAGGGGTGGAATTACAGGTCCTTCGTTGACCACTACTGTGCATACAAATTATAAATCTGCCCAACAAGTGGAACTCGCCACCCTGATACATTTACTATCCCATATATCTGGCCCATATAATGTGGTGGTGATTCTACATATGTAGTTGGTTTATTTCCTGGAATTGTCACTTCTTCTTTAAATGCCCATAATCCTATAATTCAGGAGCTGCTCCATAAACTACAAGATCTCCTCCGAAATAGAACATTCCCTATATACATCTCCCACATCCGTTCTCACAGCCGACTCCCGGGCCAATGGTTCGAGAAGCGAAGCAGCAGATCTCTTGGCAGCACCAGTATTTAAATCAGCTGAGGAAGAGCACCAGACTCTACATACAAATGCCCGCCGCCTTCATGTACACCATGGCATCCCATGGAGACAAGCTAGACAAATTGTCACAACTGTCCTGTCTGTGCTCCTTTACATTGTACATCTCATGTAGCAGGAGCAAATCCTCGAGGTTTACAGACAAACCAATTGTGGCAGATGGATATAACTCATACTAACTTATTTCCCAACAAACCTTTCCTTCATGTGGTCATCGATACATATTCCCGGTTCATATGGGCTGTTCCTATGGCGTCTGAAAGAGCTAAATCTGTTTGTTCATTTTTACTCCAGTGCTTCTCCGTCATGGGTATTCCCCATACCATAAAAACAGATAATGGTCCTGCTTACACCAGCAAAACCTTCAAATCCTTTTTGCGAGGAATGGCAGATCAAACATATTACAGGAATTCCATATAATCCACAAGGACAAGGAATAGTTGAGGACGTGCCCACAGAACACTTAAAACTCAGCTATTAAAGCAACGCGAAAAACAAGCATGCCTCCAATGGATTTCTTTATCTTTAACATTATTTACCTTAAACTTCTTAAATATACCTCAAAGGGAGATCCCCTATACCGCGGCTGAACGTCACTTTCAAGAAGATATGCAAACTCAAAAACAGTCAATTCACCTATCTGGGTGAAAATTGATGATAAATGGATTGCAGGTCACCTCCTCATTCGGGAAGAGGCTATGCTTTCATTTCTACAGACGATAACCCTGCCAAGAAACTCTGGGTCCCTCTGCGACTTGTTAAGACTAGAATCCTCCAAGAATCAGAAAACAATTAATTCTTTCAATATAAAGTCTTAAATTTTAAATTGCAAGTTGCTGTTTAAACTTCCTGGATTGGTTCCTTTTAATAATGATCTTGTTTTTGCAGTCTGTGATCATGGTTCATGTCTAATATCTTGCCTTACAGCCCCAAATATTTTCTTTTTCTTGCAAAAAAAAAAAAAAAAAAGGTGGAAAATGGGTGGACTCTGATCACAGTGCTCATTACAAAAATGTTTGCTAAATCAATAAAAAATTGTTTTTCTAATGATTCTGTTCACAGGATGAGATATTCGAATCCAGTAAACCTGCGCTACAGTGCTCAATACTCCGAGACTCCTAAAACAGTGCTCGCTAAAAATTTAATAATTTGCAAAACTAATTTTTCCCAATGCTCTATTCACAGGGAAAGACACTTTCTCACCATCATTTGCCGGCTTTATATTTATGAAGCGACTTGACTTTACCATTTATCACCCTAAATGGGTCACATATACAGCTGTAAGATATTGATCGATCAAATGTATGTGTGCGTGTGTGTGCATGTGGTGGCCACCATTATGTTTGTGATTAATGTTGTGTCTATGTTATGTCTCAACTACTACCTTCTCAGTTTCTGACCACTACAAAACCTCTATTACATTCATCAACTCCACTGCTGATCCACTAGATTTATCAATTTTAAAATCATCAATTCTCATACTTATTTCCCTGCTCCACCCATGTTGGAGCTTCTTTATATTCTTCTCTCCATCCCAGACTTGGATCCCTACAAAGCCTTAAAATCTCTACTTGTGATTAACCTCGAAAAGTGTTTTTTTGTCTCGCCTAAGCTACAGGTACAGTTACCGGTGCCAATGTTCCCTTGCTGAAAGAAGCCCTGCAAGGCGCCCACCCCGATGTTCCAGACACCTGCTCCAGCGCTCAAGACTCCTGTTCCAGAGTTCAAGATATCACACCGATGTTCCGGACACCTGCTCCAGCGCTCAAGACTCCTGTTCCAGAGTTCAAGATACCACACCGATGTTCCCGACACCTGTTCCAGCACTCAAGACTCCTGTTCCAGAATTCGAGATACTTGTTCCAGTGTTCCTGAGACCCAATCCAGTGTTCCTGACAATTCAACTGAGTTCCTGATCGCTGCTCTCCAAAGACTCATACTCATATGATCACCGCTATTGCTGTTCCAGAAGTAGCCCCACAGACTTTGTTCCAGACACCCGACTTTACATAAAATATAGCAAATTGACTCTCACAAATTATGGACAATGCAAACTATAGTCCGTTATAATCAGACAGCTAAAAACACTTTATCTTGAACTTTGCTTTGGGTCCAAAAACAAGTTAGGATCCTAAAGTAACATGTATTATCATTTTGCAATTGGAATTGTTTTTTTCTTATCTTAATTTTCTGTACATTACTAAATATTTCTTTACCTTTTCAATTTTTATTAGTAAACTAATCAGGGGAGTTGTTGCAGGACTCCTAAGGCCCGCTGCATCTGCTCTGGATTGCCTCCCGCAGAGTCACTCCGTAGATAAGGGGGGGTAGTCTAAATGTGGCAGTTTATCTGACCATGTATGCTGTACTAGCTGGTATAAATATTCTCCCATGCTATCACAATCATCGTGGGACTAGCTAGATCTTACCAGCATATTAGCCTGGCGCATAGGACACCTAAGTAATTAGACCAGAGAGAAATGCTGTTTGCTTCCAAACAAACAAGCATGGCCCCCTGAAAAATATAAAACTACAATGAAGTAGAGGAGACTTGTGAAGGCTTGGAGAAATATTTAACTGGCATTGGGTGTTGATCTTTGGTACAGTGACATGCCATCTCAGAAACCCCCTTCTCTACACATTTCAAAGGCATTCCCGCAAAACATTAGCACAGTAAAGGCCCTAGGTGAGATGCAGGGGAGGGACTACCTAAAGGCATTGGACCCTCCCTGCTTTCCATAACAATGGGAGGAAGGTCTGAGTTGCTGGGGGTATAAACTAGCCGGTTCCCGCTCTCCCAGGTTTCTTCTTCCCGGTGGGATTTTGCCTTGTGAGCGATTATTCCCCTTGGAAGTTTCACACGTGGTGGTTGCCATCTTGGCCTACACGTGGCTGGGGTTCTAGCCTGGAATCCTAAGCATCGGGTTTTTCCTTTTGCTGATTTGTATGCCTGAACCTGTGATAAGTAAAGTCTTTTTAAAACCTCGCCGGATCCCTGAGTGCTCATCCATTCCTCGCCGGCTT
>JAJIBD010026516.1:0-18156 GCA_021461705.1 Cryptotis parvus
GGGAGGGACCTGACTGTCTGGGATAGAAGAGACCCCCAGAGGCAGAGGAAATAGGAACCCGGATGGTGAGGACATGGTGGTATTTGTAACAGGGACCTTCACATCGGTGACTGGAATGTCAAAGATAGAGGAGGTTTACAGTTGGTATCTGCTGGTCTAGGGACCCCCAGGGCAGGATGGAACACACTTGGTAGAGAGGAGAGAGGACCTGATGGGTATTGGGAAGGAACTCAGGTTGAGGCCTGAATAGGGAAGGGGACTTGTGGTTGTTGAGACGGGGACCCCAAGTCAGAATGTGGATGCCAGGTTATAGGAAGGTGGCAGAGATCATTGGGTTGACTTAAGGTCAGGGAATGGTGTTGCCCAGATAGGGGAGGGGAACACAAGGTTGTTTGGATGGGAGGGAAGAGGATGATTTGGTGGGGCCATAGAACGGTGAATGAACACCCCAGGATAGAGTGAGGTGCACCGGTGGTTTGTTTATGTTGTGCGGCTCCCAGTGTAGGCGATTGGGAACCACCTGGATTAGTGAGGAACCTGGTGGTTGTGTGAACTCAAGGAGTAGAATGGGAACGGGATTAGGGAGGGGGATACAAAGGTTGTTGTATGGGACTCTGGCTACAGAGATGAGGACTAAAGTTGGGAAGAGGAACCTGCTGGTTTGTTAGATGGGACTCACAGGCGTGGGAATAGGGACCCCCAAGGTGCAGAGGGCAATGGTTGATATATGAGTTCTCAGAAGACATTATGGGGACCCCAGATTAGGAAGAACCAGATGTGTGCCAGGACTCGGGGTAGTGGAAATGGGATCCCAGGATTAGGAAGAGAGAACCCAGAGGTTTGTTGTATGGGACTCTCAGGAGTAGGAGAATGGGGGGACCCCCAGGATTAGGAACAGAACCGGTGGTTGTTGTATGGGACTCTCAGGTTGGGGGAAAGTGGACCCCAGGATTAGGAAGAGTGTTGGGGACTCTAGGGCACTACATCTGCTCTGGATTGCCTCCCGCAGATACCTCCTAAATGACAGGGTAGTCTAAATAATGGCAGTTTATCTGACCATGTATGCTGTACTACCACCTGTTATAAATATACCCCATGCTATCTGTCGTGTGGGTTAGCTAGATCTTAACCATATTGGCCTGGCCACGTAAGACACCTAAGTAATTAGACCAGAGAGAAATGCTGTTTGCTTCAAATAAACTAACATGAACCTGATAAAAAAATATAAAACTACAATGAAGTAGAGGAGACTTGTAGGAAAATATTTAACTGGCATTGGTGTTGATCTTTGGTACAGTGACATGCCATCTCAGAAACCCCTTCTCTACATTTCAAAGGGCATTTGGCTCAAAAACATTAGCACACTAAAGGGCCTAGGTGAGGTGCAGGGAGGGATTATCTAAGGACATTTAACACTCCCTGCTTTCCATAACAATGGGAGGAAGGCCTGAGTTGCATGGGTATAAACTAGCCGGTTTTCACTCTCCCGCGCTTCTTTGGGGGCTGTCGCTGTGGCTTGAGCGGTCGCCCTGCTTGGAAGTGTTCTTCTCCTTTCCCAAAGCCGATGCACGTGGTGGTCGCCATCTTGGCCTACACGTGGCTGGGGTTCTAGCCTGGAATCCTAAGCATCGGGTTTTTCCTTTTTGCTGATTTGTATGCCTGAACCTGTGATAAGTAAAGTCTTTTAAAACCTCATCGGATCCCTGAGTGCTCATCCATTCCTCGCCGGCTCGGAGGTAGAAGGGAACTTCGCTTCCCGGCACTGTCGGGGACCGCGGAGCGCCCCGACATTTGGCGTCCCTGGTGTGGGCACCACGAACATCGTCTGGTCTAATTATCATCGGACAGAGATCATCTGCCTCCGAACCGTGAGTAAAATGATGGATATCTCATGGTATAGATACATTGTATCTTTTATTGGCTCGGAACCATACATAGCCCAGTCTATAAAGTTCCTTTCTGAGAACTACTCTATCTTTTCACAAATCATCTGGGTCCTTGCGATTTTTAAACTGTACCTTTGCGTAAGGACAATGTTTAATAGAGAGAGGGAAGAAAGTAATAAATTGAATGCAATCTTAAGGGACGAGATTTACTCAGCGATTGAAGAAATAAGTGAGGATCATAAAGCTACAGGTAGACTGGTCTTAAAGCTTGAGGACAGAATTATTAAACAGAGTTTAAAATTTGAAAAGAAATTAGAAGAACAGGAAAGTAAAATTATTAACCAGATTTTAAAATTTGAGGAAAAAATTAGAAGAACAGGATTTAAAATTCAAGGAAAAATTAGAAGAACAGGATTTAAAATTCAAAGAAAAATTAGAAGAACAGGAAAGTAAAATTATTAAACAGGATTTAAAATTTGAAGTAAAGTTTGAAGAGCAGAAGAAGGATATCGATAAAATCAGCATTATCTTAGAGGAAGAAATTGACAGACAGAGAGATAGAATAGATGGACAGAAAGAGGAGGTTTGGAAGTTACACATAAGATTGAAAGAACAAAAGGAAGAAACATATAGGAAACTTGAAAACTTAAACCAAGAAATGGATGTGTTACGCAGGGGAGATTTCTGATTTCATAACTTATCAATCAGGACCTAGCGCATACCCAATACTGAGGCGTGAACCAACTAAAAGCCGTTCACAAACACGCCCCAAAACTGTAGACTTGAAAAGGTGTATACATTCCCAGCAAAAAAATCTAAAAAGAATTCTAATGTGGCTGATAACCCAGAGGAGGCAAATTCCCAAGCTGAAAATCTCTCCAGAGTTAATACCCTCAATGGGGTAGATGTTCCTCTGCCAGATACTACAAGCTCTGATGAGGAAGAAGGGGAGAAACAGATTAGCTCGAGTCAAAGAGCAAAGCCCAGCAATCTTTCTCATGACCAATCTAAAGATAAAGTAAAACCGATTCATGAAGACTTAAAAATTGAGGCAATAACCCCGTTTAGGAAGGCTTGCGACAGGTTTGGAATATCAAGTCCTTATACTTTAAAATATTTAGCTGATTGGAGCGAAAGTAGTCAGTGGGTATTGGGAGACTTTGAAACGGTAGCCGATACTTGTCTAAACAAATCACAGTACATGCAATGGCATATGTGGTATGCAGATGGGGTTAACCAGAATATTGACACTTTAAGAGAAAAGGAATCAGGCCATACTATAACTTTTGCCATGCTAAAAGGTGAAGGTGAATGGAAAAATAAAGCAAAACAAGCGACATTACCTGAACCTATTTTAAAATTCGTTCGGGAGACAGCATTAAAGGCGTGGGAAAGAGTAGGTTCCGACCCAGAATTTCTAGGTAGCTATACAAAAATTTACCAGGGTCGTGATGAACCATACTTTGATTTTGTTGGGAGATTATGTGAAACAATCCAAAGACAGGTTCAAGACCCAACCACTCAAGAAATCCTAAAACGAAACTTAGCATATGAGAATGCTAATCAAAAATGTCGAGCATTACTATATGGTATTAGGGAAAAGGATGACCTCATGGGGTATCTAAAGGCCTGTAGAAATGTCGGTTTAACCTCCCATAAAACACAGGATGATATAGAGGCTTATCCCATACAGCAGGAGGATCAGGAGAGGGATGAAATGTCAGACAGCTCTAGGGGGGAGAAACAATAAACTTCAAAGGATAAACAATAATCGGAAAACTATTCTAATAATCGCAGCTCCACCCCTCGAAGGGCCCCACCTGGACCATGCCCAAGGTGCAGAAAAGGAAAACATTGGGCCAGAGACTGTCGGTCTTGGAGGCGAAGTCAGCCTCAGGCTTCATCTGGACAGATAACCTGCTTTAGCTGCGGAAAGAAGGGACACACCCGTAGAGATTGCCCATCTCCTAAAACTATCAATACAGGGCAACATTCTAATAATCCCTTTATAGGAAATGTTACATGGACCCCCTCCCAGGTTCCACAAGCTCCGCAGGCTCAAATAACATCTATTCCTCCCTAATGCGGGAAACTGGGTGGGGGGGCCAGCCCCAGGCCCAGCTGAATCCAGGGCACTCTCCTTCATTCCACCTGCCCACTATCCTCCGAATCAGAATCCACAGAATTACAGTCAATAAATGCTCTCTGGCCTACCCCATCAGGCAGTGACAGTCTCGACATTCTCTGCCCTAAGACTGTCACAATATACCCAAGTCAAGACCCCTACATGCTAAAAACAGGGATAAAAGGACCTGCTCCCCAGGTAGTATGGGTTTAATTCAGGGGAGCGATTGGCTGAAATTTAAGGGAATTATGGTGCATTTCGGACTTCTGGATCCTGAATCTCATGGAGAGATAATACTGTCAATATCTGTGCCAACTAAATGGACTTTTTAAAAAGGGGGAACCACTTGCTAAACTATTATTATTTTTTGAGGATCCGTGTAGTCAGTCCGAACACCCTACAGCTGGTGGCTTAAACAGTACCAACCATTCTGCCAACTTCATTGTTGGTTATGCAGCCACACAGAACCAAGCCCACCAGCCACCTGCTAACTATCTAGTTGGGTACACTGCCAGAATTTCTCAGGCCAAGCGGCCGGTTATACCCATCGAAATTTATAAAAGGAAATTCAAAGGCATGTTGGATACAGGGGCAGACATATCCATAATCTCCACCAAGTATTGGCCCTCTAACTGGGCCCTAAAGAAAGTGTCCCATAGCCTGAGCGGGGTAGGCAATATCTCCTCCTCTCTTCTCCGACAGAGTGCCAGGTGGCTGCCATGTATTGGCCCTGAAGGGAATGTAGCCATGGTCCAGCCTTATATAGCCCCTATGCCTTTAACTTTATGGGGGTCGAGACATGCTGGAGCAGTGGGGGGCAGTAATCCACATACCTCGTCCAATTCCCCGTCGAGCACCAATTCCAGCTCTCCATAATAAGCCTAACACCGGGGTAACCCTTTTTTAATTGGGGCCGCTGTGGTTAAGCGCCCACTACCTATCCGTATTCAGTGGAAGTCTGACAAACCTATATGGACACCACAGTGGCCCCTCAATACCAAAAAAGTTAGAGGCGCTAACAAATCTAGTGGAAGAACAGCTGAAATTAGGACATATTGAGGAAACGTTTTCAGAATGGAATTCTCCTGTTTTTGTAATACAGAAAAAATCAGGCAAATGGCGTTTGCTGATTGACTTAAGGAATGTAAATTCTACTATGGTCCCCATGGGAGCCCTACAACCTGGGCTCCCCTCTCCAGCAGCTATTCCTAAGGATTGGCCGCTAATTATCATAGATTTAAAAGACTGCTTTTACAGCATACCTATCCACCCAGATGATCGGAAAAGGTTTGCATTTTCAGTCCCTTCCATTAATCATAAAGGTCCTTTACGTAGGTTTCAGTCGACAGTATTGCCCCAAGGAATGACTAATTCACCTACGATGTGTCAACACTTTGTTGATGAGGTTTTGCGACCCATTCGTGCTAAATTTCCTGGTGCATACATCATCCACTACATGGATGATATCCTGCTAGCTTGTGATAATTCCAGAAATCTCCAGAATTTATATAATGATGTAATGACAGTTTTACCAGAGGCTGGCTTACAAGTAGCTCCGGAGAAAATCCAGATGCAGCCTCCATATGAATATTTGGGCTATGCTCTTGACCGCACTACAGTGCGTCCTCAAAAGATCTCCATTAGTCAGAAAGGGCTCAAAACCTTGAATGATTTTCAAAAACTGCTGGGGGATATCAACTGGGTGCGCCCTCCCTTGGTATTCCTAACTGTGAGCTCAGTAACCTGTTCCACACCCTTGAAGGTGATCCTGCTTTAAATAGCCCAAGGCAGCTAACTCCTAAAGCTCAGAAGGAATTAGATTTTTTTCATGAATCGGCTTCAAAAATCTTACCTCTCCAGATTTAATCCCGGAGAAAAGGTATGGTTCTTGGTCTTCAACACTCCCGAGTCTCCAACTGCTGCTATAGCCCAATTATCTGGACCGTTAGAATGGGTTTACTTACATAACAAGCAGAATCGTACTGCTACACCTTACCTTGAGATGATAGCTAACCTTATAATTAAGGGAAGATCAAGAACCCAAGTATTACTTGGACATGATCCCCATGTAATTGTACTACCTGACCCTAAAAAAGAAATTGAAGCTGTTTTACCACTCAGTGAAATCCTTCAGAGAGCTTTAGCAGATTTTTCAGGAGAAATATCTTATCATTACCCAGCTGGAAAAACCTGGGAATTTCTGAAAAGGACACCTTTTATAATTTCCACCATTGTCCGCTCCTCTCCCATTCCTGATGCTCCAGTGTATTATATTGATGGCTCCTCATCAGGAAGGGGTGGAATTACAGGTCCTTCGTTGACCACTACTGTGCATACAAATTATAAATCTGCCCAACAAGTGGAACTCGCCACCCTGATACATTTACTATCCCATGTATCTGGCCCATGTAATGTGGTGAGTGATTCTGCATATGTAGTTGGTTTATTTCCTGGAATTGTCACTGCTTCTTTAAATGCCCATAATCCTATAATTCAGGAGCTGCTCCATAAACTACAAGATCTCCTCCGAAATAGAACATTCCCTATATACATCTCCCACATCCGTTCTCACAGCCGACTCCCGGGCCAATGGTTCGAGGAAACGAAGCAGCAGATCTCTTGGCAGCACCAGTATTTAAATCAGCTGAGGAAGAGCACCAGACTCTACATACAAATGCCCGCCGCCTTCATGTACACCATGGCATCCCATGGAGACAAGCTAGACAAATTGTCCACAACTGTCCCGTCTGTGCTCCTTTACATTGTACATCTCATGTAGCAGGAGCAAATCCTCGAGGTTTACAGACAAACCAATTGTGGCAGATGGATATAACTCATACTAGCTTATTTCCCAACAAACCTTTCCTTCATGTGGTCATCGATACATATTCCCGGTTCATATGGGCTGTTCCTATGACGTCTGAAAGAGCTAAATCTGTTTGTTCATTTTTACTCCAGTGCTTCTCCGTCATGGGTATTCCCCATACCATAAAAACAGATAATGGTCCTGCTTACACCAGCAAAACCTTCAAATCCTTTTTGCGAGGAATGGCAGATCAAACATATTACAGGAATTCCATATAATCCACAAGGACAAGGAATAGTTGAACGTGCCCACAGAACACTTAAAACTCAGCTATTAAAGCAACGAAAAACAAGCATGCCTCCAATGGATTCTTTATCTTTAACATTATTCACCTTAAACTTCTTAAATATACCTCAAGGAGATCCCTATACCGCGGCTGAACGTCACTTTCAAGAAGATATGCAAACTCAAAAACAGTCAATTCACCTATCTGGGTGAAAATTGATGATAAATGGATTGCAGGTCACCTCCTCATTCGGGGAAGAGGCTATGCTTTCATTTCTACAGACGATAACCCTGCCAAGAAACTCTGGGTCCCTCTGCGACTTGTTAAGACTAGAATTCTCCAAGAATCAGAAAACAACTAATTCTTTCAATATAAAGTCTTAAATTTTAAATTGCAAGTTGCTGTTTAAACTTCCTGGATTGGTTCCTTTTTAATAATGATCTTGTTTTGCAGTCTGTGATCATGGTTCATGTCTAATATCTTGCCTTACAGCCTAAATATTTTCTTTCTTACAAAAAAAAAGGGTGGAAAAATGGGTGGACTCTGATCACAGTGCTCATTACAAAAATGTTTGCTAAATCAATAAAAAATTGTTTTTCTAATGATTCTGTTCACAGGATGAGATATTCGAATCCAGTAAACCTGCGCTACAGTGCTCAATACTCCGAGACTCCTAAAACAGTGCTCACTAAAAATTTAATAATTTGCAAAACTAATTTTTCCCAATGCTCTATTCACAGGAAAAGACACTTTCTCACCATCATTTGCCGGCTTTATATTTATGAAGCGCTTGACTCGTTACCATTTATCACCCTAAATGGGTCACATATACAGCTGTAAGATATTGATCGATCAAATGTATGTGTGCGTGTGTGTGCATGTGGTGGCCACCATTATGTTTGTGATTAATGTTGTGTCTATGTTATGTCTCAACTACTACCTCCTCAATTTCTGACCACTACAAACCTCTATTACATTCATCAACTCCACTGCTGATCCACTAGATTTATCAATTTTAAAATCATCAATTCTCATACTTATTTCCCTGCTCCACCCATGTTGGAGCTTCTTTATATTCTTCTCTCCATCCCAGACTTGGATCCCTACAAAGCCTTAAAATCTCTACTTGTGATTAACCTCGAAAAGTGTTTTTGTCTCGCCTAAGCTACAGGTACAGTTACCGGTGCCAATGTTCCCTTGCTGAAGAAGCCCTGCAAGACGCCCACACCGATGTTCCAGACACCTGTTCCAGCGCTCAAGACTCCTGTTCCAGAGTTCAAGATATCACACCCGATGTTCCGGACACCTGTTCCAGCACTCAAGACTCCTGTTCCAGAATTCGAGATACTTGTTCCAGTGTTTCTGAGACCCGATCCAGTATTCCTGACAATTCAACGAGTTCCTGACCGCTGCTCTCCAGAGACTCATACTCATATGATCACCGCTATTGCTGTTCCAGAAGTAGCCCCACAGACTTTGTTCCAGACACCCGACTTTACATAAAAATATAGCAAATTGACTCTCACAAATTATGGACAGTGCAAACTATAGTCCGTTATAATCAGACAGCTAAAAACACTTTATCTTGAACTTTGCTTTGGGTCCAAAAACAAGTTAGGATCCTAAAGTAACATGTATTATCATTTTGTAATTCAAATTGTTTTTTCTTATCTTAATTTTCTGTACATTACTAAATATTTCTTACCTTTTCAATTTTTATTAGTAAACTAATCAGGGGAGTTGTTGCAGGACTCCTTTAAGGGCATTTGGCTCAAAACATTAGCACACTAAAGGGCCTAGGTGAGGTGCAGGGAGGGATTATCTAAGGACATTTAACACTCCCTGCTTTCCATAACAATGGGAGGAAGGCCTGAGTTGCATGGGTATAAACTAGCCGGTTTTCACTCTCCCGCGCTTCTTTGGGGGCTGTTGCTCGCTGGCTGAGCGGTCGCCCTGCTTGGAAGTGTTCTTCTCCTTTCCCAAAGCCGATACACGTGGTGGTCGCCATCTTGGCCTACACGTGGCTGGGGTTCTAGCCTGGAATCCTAAGCATCGGGTTTTTCCTTTTTGCTGATTTGTATGCCTGAACCTGTGATAAGTAAAGTCTTTTTAAAACCTCATCGGATCCCTGAGTGCTCATCCATTCCTCGCCGGCTTCGGAGGTAGAAGGGAACTTCGCTTCCCGGCACTGTCGGGGACCCCGGCGGAGCGCCCCGACAGTATCTTCCCATATTGCTGCAATGGTGCCAAAGAGATCCCAGTTGGTGGTCGCTCTGGGAGTTCTTCTTAAACTTTGCAGCCTTTTCTCCCCGTATGCGGGAAGTAGAATTTTTGCACGCGAAGGGAGACCAGTGGTCCGATCCTGTTTGGAATTTGGGGATGACAGCTACATAGGTCAGACAAAACCTCGATTGAAGATGATGTGGCCAATTTCATTTGTGAAACTGTCCGCCAGGAGATTCCCTTGTCCAACGTTTCGCTTCAGCTTTCTGGAACTGTGAGTTCCCATGAATGGTCTTGTTGGACATGATTTGTTCTTAAGGTATTTTGATCTGGCCCCTCAATTAGGGTGCATATATGTTTAATAGCATGATTTCTTCCTGATATATGCATCCCTTGACTATTAAGATTAGTGACCTTTGAAAGAATGGCCCCTCACCCACAGAACACAAAGACAGGAACCAGAGGTAGCTGGTAAAATGCCAGAGGTAACTAATAAAATGATGGCTCAACCGATAATTGATAAAATGATGGCTTGATAAGAGCACAGCAGGAAGGGCCTTAAGCAAATAATTCCAGGGAGGGCTATAAGGCAAACATTCCCGAGAGGTTGCGTCTGATGTCCCCCTCTGTATTTGGTATGATACCTGACTGGGCCCATGCCGTGCCAAATATGGAAAGAAGTATTAGGCACACTCAGATGGGTGGGTGATGGTTACCTGGTGCAGAGTGATTGGCTGCCTGCGCCGCAGACCTTGATGTAATATTTTAAACCTATTGGATAGTTATGCGCGGGCTTTTCTGTAGCGCGGGAATTATTCCTTAAAAGATCGTCCCTGGAAGGGCTCGGGGCTCTTAGCCACTGACCGCTTGGGGTCACGCTATGAGCCCGAGTATACTCGCTTATTAATAAAACCCTTGCTTTTGCATAGGACTTGGTCTCTCAGAGTTTTCCTTGGTAGGTGCGGCGTTCCTAGGCTCCCAGTCAGTCACCCCATCGGGTGGCCAACCCTACATTTGGGGGCTCGTCCGGGATCCGGGAGCCAAGGACCCCGCCTGCCTCGAGGACCCTGACAAGATCATCCTGGGTAAGTGGACGTCCTTTTAAAACTGCGATCGCTAAATTTGTATTTGGGTGCCAGCTGGCTTTTGGAGTGACTGCTGGATCGGGAAGTTGGTAGGGGCGTGAGCCTCACCTACTCTCTCCCCAGCTGTGGTGGATAGACGTGTCCTAGAACCACAGGTCACAGCCCTGGGGGACGCCCCGGTGGTGGTGGAGACCCGGGGGACGCCCGGACTTCTCCGTTTGGCGGAAGGAAGGCATTGCTGCTTCCTTCCATTTGTTAGTGAAATTTGTATTTGGGTGCCAGCTGGCTTTTGGAGTGTGACTGAGACTTGAACCAACCCCCTAGACCCTTGCCCTTGTCGTGTTTGTGGAGAACTTCGTTTAGGTGTGTTATTGTCGTTCAGTGTTCTTCTGTCTCTTCTGACTTTCTTACTGTACCCTGAATTTCTCTCTCCTGCCTCACTGGCCATGGGGCAGACTCCTTCTACTCCTCTTTCTCTGACCTTTTATTCAGCAGAATGGCTGACTCCGTCTGGGGGAAGGAGACACGAATGCCTCCTTCCTCCTTCCAAGTCGAGAGTGAGAGAAGTCCGGGTTCGAGTCCCGGCCTCAGGGGTGAGTCCTGAGAAGACCTAGGTTTGTAACCCAGAAACAGCAGGTTGGCGCCCAACACCGAGGATTCTCTTGAGCTCATCACAGCAGTCTAAGCAAACCTGTTCGAACAAAAATTCCAAATCCGGATTGTGAGAGTGGTGAGTGTGGGGTGAGTCTGAGTGAAAGAAGGACCGGTCCGCGTGATTGAAGAGAGTGTGAAACTGTGTGAAGTAATCTCTATCCTATTTGTAATTGTGACCTGTGTATGTTTGGTTATTGACATCATGTACCGCAAGGAATTACATTTCTCTCCCCTTCCCACCTCACATAAGCCACCAGTGAGGCCCACCTACATTATTTTGGCTACTGCAGCAGAACATTGCAGTGAGTGGCTGTGAGGAGTTCCACCAGAAGGAGGTAATCAGTGAAAATCTGCAAAAAAAGGTATGCTGCTCCCTCGGAAATCTCTAGGGGGAAGGGGGGGAGGAATGTTATAACCTCTGTGTGAGTGAGTGTGTGTATGAGCACCCTGGGGGCTGGCGTGAGTCTGTGGCTCCACGACCGGCACCCTTAAGGTCCCACAAAGGTTCTGGAGCCCGAGTGGGCTGTCTGCTAGGAAGAACATATGGTCTATGGTGGCGCTGACCTAGTGGTCGGCCGCAAGTCACAACTGCTGAGTCCACTACGGCTAAGTTCTTCACCGGTAGACAAGCAACTGAATGGTCTCTGTAAATTGGTACCCCCTCCTTTGTCTGTCTCGCGTCACCTGTGGAGCTTGCATGGGAGGAATGGGAGGAAACTCACTAGTGAAAGATTCTAGGAAACCAAATTTCAGCAGTCCTTTTCCCTTTCTCCCCTTACTAGTGAGAGAAATGGCTAGAGCACACCTGGAGGTCAATTAAAATGTAAACGAGGTCTCTAGCAGCTTTTGCCCCCGGCAAAGAAAAAAAAGGGTAAAAGGCTAGGAAGGAAAACCTCTCACCAAGACAGAAAGGCACATAATCTAGTAAGAGATGCAGCAAACATCAGCAAGGCCACAGAAAGTAGCAAGCAAGCAAGACAGAACTTTTCTTCTCCCGATCTCTTGGAAGCCCATGGCAGGTTAGGCCCAGCTCCACACACAGGTTGTGGTCGTGGTGGATGCCTGGGAGGGCCCCAGGGACACCTGTAGTAATGCAGAGATCACTGATCAAGAGGTCCACAGCATGATGATTCTCTGAATTAGTGGCCAGCATGTGAGGGGTTAGAGTCCCCTCTGGAGTGGCCAGTATGGGAGGGGTTAGAGTCCCCCTTGGGTTGCTTGTTAAAACAGTGAACCTCCAAAGCGTCTTAAGGATCTTTGTAATAACACGTGGCCTGAGTATATATCTAACATCCAGGCCTTCATGGTATTGTACCAAGCTTTGCAAAGAAAAGAAAAATGTCAGATTTGCTGTACGTGTGTCTTGAAAGTAAAGGAACCAGAACAGGACCCCACACCAACTGCCCAGGCAGGGAACAGAGACTGGTGCAGCTGAAAAACTGGACAAGGCGAGGTCCAAACTGGTGGAGCAGGGCTATTTGCCCTGGGGGGACTGCCCTTCCTTTCTCAGTCTCTCAGTTTCCTCTACCCTTCCAAAAGGGTCAAATCATAACTAAAGATCAATCAATCAACTGTATATGTATGTGTGTGCGTGTGTGGTGGCCATCAATTGTTTGCAGTTGTCTTGTCTGTGTGAAACGTTAAAGTGCTAAATGAAACCAAGTTGAAATCAAGAGCAAATTGCTGAGCCAGGGATAGGCAATGTGTTCCAAACTGAGTGTTGAGCAGGAGAAATTGACATGTTCAATCTAAATCTTATGGTAAAAAGTTAAAAGGTCTAATTGTAAAACCTTTTAAGTGTTCCTGATCCCTGAAATTCTCTCTGCTCCCGAACTTGTGCTGTTTAGAGAGGGTGGGAGCTAGAGCCAGAGTCAGCAAAGAAATAAGAACTTTGTAAGATAGTGCAGAGCTTTACCTCATAAGTTTAGGCTAAATTCTAATGAGAAATTAGGCCGCTTTTGAAAATTAACTAAGGTACAAAAACTGTTGCAATTAAATCAAAAGAAGGTCTTGTGTTTCATGAAAAATTGGTAGTTCAAAGGTTTTTTATGTTGGTACATATTCGTTTTATTTCTGCAATAGGGTAATCACCTCAGCCTGATAAATCTGGTAAAATTCCAAAGTAGCCCTTGCTGGAAAAAAAAAAAAAAGGTGAATCTCTTTAACATTCAAGGAGCTAAAAATGTTGGTTTAAATTTTGTGGCTTCTAAACATGAAAGATTAAAAGAACTGTAGGAAGTAAATGACAGCAATCAGTTTTTCTTTTTCAGACTTTGTTTTTAGTCTGCCCGGTATGTGCTATTATTGAAATAGTCTTAATACATGTGAGCTTTGCCAACAGGTATCAACCTAGTCTTTACCTTGAAAGTCTTAGTTATTCACAAGTGTGAAATCTTTACTGTTACTTGGTAGCAATCTTTTTGGGTATTTTAACTTTGCATTGTTTGTGTTCCTAAAAACTGGAATTCTAAAAATAAAATTTTAAATGTTTTCTGGATAATTTCTAATATGAAGTGAACCTTTGCCAAGCATAAATTTAAAAGAACTTTAATTGTGAGCATGTCAGCCTCTTGAATATGTATGGAACTGATTTAATGCTTTAAAGTAGTTTTGCTATGCTAGATGAGATAATAACTAGCAACTTGTTTCCAAATTTGGGAAGATTAATTTGTATTGAGCTCTGTAAAATAAGGAAGTTAATACCTTTAGGGTGTAACTATAAGAAGTCTAGATAATGCATTTTAAGTAACAGAAAGATAATGGATGGAGATGTCTGTGGGAAAAAGGAAGGAATTCTGTTAAAGTGAAGGCTTGTTTTTACAGGAAAGTTACAGGACAGAATGAATGTAAAGGAATGTGTAGAAGGTCGGAGAATGTTAAGTAAACAAACTATAAAACTCTTTTCTGAAGAATTGTTCTAGTACCTTTTTTGGTAAGATCTATGGAAAAGATATTAGACAAACGGTATGGACTCCTGTTACAGTGCTCCTAAAAATTGGTAATTAGGGTTTTGACATGAAATTAAATAAGTCACACAGGATACTGTTAAACTGTCTGCTCTATTTCAACAGGACTTTATGCTTCTTTTAAGCAGTTCCAACAGCAAATTGGTGTATTGCACTTCGTTGTAAGTAAAGTGTAATATATGCTTTTCTCTCTTTACACCTTCAGATGTATGTCTTTTAATGTTTCACGGCACTGTGTTGGTTTGCATAAACTCAAACAAAATATTTCCTCTCTGTAATAGGGCCTAGCCCTCTTGCAGACAGGAAAGCCAGTATGGGACCCCAAGGCCCTCTTCCAGGGAAAACAGAAGTCAAAGGGATTGGTCTAAATGACAGAAGCATGTAGTTACGCAGGTACAGCTGCAAGTACCCTACAAACCTCAGGGAGACCCTAGAGGCAGGCCGGCTGAAGGAAGAACCGAAAATCATCTCTGCTGTGAAGAACAAGGAATCTGCCAATCTGTGGTGACTGACAACTGCCTGGGCCATGCAACAAGGAAGGCTGCTGCAGGAGGGAATGGCTTCAGCCCCAAAGAGGGATGTTGTCACGCTCTGCTCAACCCAGTGGAAGAGGCCCGAGGTCACCTGTAGCTCATCATGGAACCTGATCTTCATGGCCAAGCCTGGGGTAGCCCTGACGTGACAGGTAAAGACATTAAAATACCATGATTGGTGTTTGCCTGCTCTGTCTCAGCCAATTCCCAGGACTTCTTAGTAGTAACGGGGTACCCTAAGTGGAGAGTTCTCCAGTCTTGCTGTGTTTATGCAAAAGAACCAGTCAGGTTTATTAAGTCATTTGACAAATTTAAAGTAAAGGTGGAGAGAAAACCATATTTCTATAACTTTTGTACAGATCAAATTCTAGATCTACAAAAAAGGTAATTGAATAAATGTATATATCCAAATAGACTTGATTTAAAAGGTAACCCCCTGGCTAATCCAGATAAAACTTGTTTTACTAACTGATCGCCCTGGAACCGGGCGCCCGACCGCAAGGCAACGTACTCTATAGGCCAAGGGTTTTCAAGTTAGCATCCAAATTGGTTGGATGTTTATTCTTAGTTCTATAAGTACACAGTCATTTGAAAATTCTAAGATTCATAAGAATTTTAAAAGTTTTTAATTCTTAAGCCATCATGGTACCAATACCTCATCCAGTAACATTAGGAAATAACAATTGTCCACGGGAAGGGACAAAAACAGGGCAGTTTAGAGTAACTCAGAACTGTGTTTTATGTGTCATAAATCTTAAGGATCGACAGTTTGACTTTTGTGCAAAAGTTCAGATGATCAGCGTATAGTCATCTATTGGTTCTAACACATTCAGTAAAAGGGGCAAGGCTTTCTATGTTGTACAAAAAAGTCAAGAGAGGTGGCTTGGTGTTCCTATGAGAAAAATCCGGACACAAAATATTTGCTTCAATTTTGTGTTACCTTAACACTGTGTTTTCTAAAACAGCAAAGTATTCTGCCCTCACTAGGGCAAAGAGGGACTTTTACTCCTCCAGGGCCTAATCATTTCTAAGTAATGTTCTTAGCCTAATTGATCTGATCTTTTCTTGCAGATAATAATAACCTCAGAAAATCTGATCCATTCATTGCATGGGACCCATTTGAAGATTTCACCCCTTGCACAGGCAGGGTCTACAGTCCCTTTGTCAGCATGAAGCAGCTCCAGAAGATGGACCTTCACCCATTTTCCCTTAAAAAT
The DNA here is from genome assembly GCA_021461705.1 of Cryptotis parvus. Lineage (NCBI taxonomy): Eukaryota > Metazoa > Chordata > Mammalia > Eulipotyphla > Soricidae > Cryptotis > Cryptotis parvus. The sequence goes on from JAJIBD010026516.1 coordinate 15,782, forward strand.
ATAAGGCGGTGAAATCTCTTAAAAAAAATAATGTGGATAAATTGACAGAAACCAGCCCCATGGCAGTGAAGCAACCTAGTCTAAAAAAAAAAGTGCTGCTTCTACGCAGACCACTCTGGGATAGTGAAGGAAGCCGGAGGAGGGTGGTTTGAGTCTTGGGGTGCGCAGTCCCCTGATACCTTGTTTTCAGCCCTAGCCGGGCCCCTCATCATATTCTTATTGATTTTGACAGTTGGGCCTTGCCTTCTTGATAGGCTACTTGCATTCATCAGAGACCGGGTGGGTGGAGTCAAGTTGTTAGTACTTAGGCAACAGCATCAGGCCCTATGAAGTGAAGGTCTCTAATGGTCTCTAGGATTAGAGAACCCCCATAAGAAAAGGGGGAATGAAAGGATGGCCCCTCACCCACAGAACACAAAGACAGGAACCAGAGGTAGCTGGTAAAATGCCAGAGGTAACTAATAAAATGATGGCTCAACCGATAATTGATAAAATGATGGCTTGATAAGAGCACAGCAGGAAGGGCCTTAAGCAAATAATTCCAGGGAGGGCTATAAGGCAAACATTCCCGAGAGGTTGCATCTGATGTCCCCCTCTGTATTTGGTATGATACCTGACTGGGCCCATGCCGTGCCAAATATGGAAAGAAGTATTAGGCACACTCAGATGGGTGGGTGATGGTTACCTGGTGCAGAGTGATTGGCTGCCTGCGCGCCGCAGACCTTGATGTAATATTTTAAACCTATTGGATAGTTATGCGCTGGGCTTTTCTGTAGCGGGAATTATTCCTTAAAAGATCGTCCCTGGAAGGGCTCGGGGCTCTTAGCCACTGACCGCTTGGGGTCACGCTATGAGCCCGAGTATACTCGCATTAATAAAACCCTTGCTTTTGCATAGGACTTGGTCTCTCAGAGTTTTCCTTGGTAGGTGCGGCGTTCCTAGGCTCCCAGTCAGTCACCCCATCGGGTGGCCAACCCTTACAACCTTCACTGTCCCTTCTGACTTTCTTCAGCCTGAAGTCTATGTTGTCAGATACCAGTATGGCTACCCCAGCCTTTTTGGATGGGCTGTTTGAATGAAGGATTGTTTCCAACCTTTTATTTTGAGCTTTGAGCCTGTCTTTGCTCCGATTGTTCAGGTGTGTTTTCTTGCAGGCAGCAGAATGCCGGATTCAATTTTTTGATCCACTTTTGCCACTCTGTGCTCTTAACTGGTGTATTTAGACCATTGACATTGAGAGATTATTGTCATGGGATTTTGTGTCATCTTTCTGAATAGGTTGGTTGTTCTTTTTGGGTTATGTCTCGCCTTATAGTAGATCTTTCAGTCCTTCTTTTTTAAGGTTGGTTTTGATTTTACAAAGTTCCTAAGCTGTTGTTTATCCAAGAAGTTGTATATCTGCCCTTCAAATCTGAGTGAGAGTTTAGCCAGATAAAGAATTCTTGCTGAGGCATTCATTTCATTAAGTTTTTTTACTATATCCCACCACTGCCTTCGGGCTTGGAAGGTGTCTTCTGAGAAGTCTGCTGAAAGGTCGAATGGATACTCCTTTGTATACAATTTTCTTCTTTGATCTTGCTGCCTGAAGAATTATGTCTCTGTCTATGGCATCCATTACTTTGACTAGGATGTGTCTTGGGTCTTTCTATTGGGGTCTCTTCTTGCTGAGTACTGCTCGGGCTTCTTGGATCTGGATGCCTTTGTCCTTTAACTTGGGGAACTTTTCAGCCAGGATGTTTTTTATCTGTTTTAATTTCCTTTGGGGTTACTTTCCTGTCCCTCTGGGACTCCGATGATTTTTATGTTGTTCCGCCTGGCTTCATCCCATTGTTCTCTGTTCCATTGCTGATCCATTTTCCAGTCTTTTCCATCTGTATGTAGATCTCTGAGTGCTTGCAGTTCATCTTCAGTCTCACTGATTCTCTCTTCCGCTACTGTCTATCCTGCCAATTGAGAGCCCTCCTGATTGTGTTTTCACTTTCGTCACTGAGTTTTTTTAAGAGATGATATTTCTATTTGCATGGTTCTCATTTCTGCTCTCATTTCCTCCCGTAGTTTTATTGACTGCACCTGCCCCTTCAACTGCTTCGTTTATGTTCTCCTGTATTTTATTGGACATCTAACAATTTTTTCATTGAGCTCCTTAAACATCCTACCAATTTCTTCTCTAATTTCATTGTCAGGAGAGATCATGCACATCTGTATTCTTTTTGAGTCTCTCATGGTCAATTCCTTCATGTCTCTTCGAGTTGGGGATCTGCGTTGTTTCACCATGGTGTTGTGGTGTTCAGGGATAGATTCCTCTAGTGTACTTGCTTTTTTCTTGAGGGTATTATCTTTACCCTTGGTGTTGAATTTCCTAGTTTTTCTATTAA
>JAJIBD010026517.1:0-32982 GCA_021461705.1 Cryptotis parvus
AGGAGGAGGAGGAGGAGGAGGAGCACTGAACCTCCCCAATTGTGTCTTGTTGAGAGCACAAGCAAATGTGGGAGCAGATGCCATAAAAAAAGTAGCCTTTGTCAAAATTCTAGGTCAGCCAGTGAAGCAAGATTTGCCTGACTGTTTCAAACCCATCTTTCCTAGGTCCAGCCTGTCCACCCTCTCCTCTCTTTTCTCCTTCTTGCCTGTCAGAACCCATGTTAATTTCCTTTGACTGCATATTTCCTTAAGTAAATAGCAATTAATCTTCTTACAGTTCTTGATTCGGAAATCTACTTTGGATTATGCTACAGATGAGGTGTGAGGAAGTGACACCACCTCTGGTCCTAGTGGAAATCCCTCTGCTTTTACATCATCTAGAGCTATACCCTTACACTCTAGGGTAAGGGTGCTGGGAGCCTTGTTCCTTATTCAAATCTAGTTGAAGAATTCAAATTGTTTAAGTGTACTTCTATCTTCACAACATCTTGTAATACCTTCACGTGCCCATCAGGAATTTTCTCAGCTTCCAGAAGCAGCACAGGAGCACTCAGGGAACCATGATTCATTCCGGAATCGAGTCTCAGAATTCCTGTTTCTGCTCTGTGATACCTGTCCACCCATCTGTCATTTGCAAACCCTCTCCATTTCTCCTACCAGGGATACATTTCCACATTACATGTATGTCTGTCTTTCCTTTGATGAAGATGGGTAGAAGAGAGGGAAAAGGGGTGCATTATCAGATATTAGGCTTGGTGAAGGATACAGAGATGGACCCAGGTGAGTACCTTTTGACATGGGTCAGTTACCTTACAGTCCTCCAGAGTGGCCAATAGCCACACCTGTTTGATATGTCTTCCTGAGAATCAATCCTGTCACCCGAGTCTCAGGGAGCCTCAGAATCTAGGATGGGACCCAGATTTAAGTCTCTGAAGTCCAGAAAAAGTAGTGACTTTAGCAGAAATTGATGTTATCAGAGTAATTTCCAGGGATATTTGAAGGAGATTTTTTAATATTTCCATTTGTATTCGAAGAACATAATTTACAACACACCACACCCTCCACCACAATGCCTCCTTTGCCCATCATAGCCTCAAGTTCCTGCTATCTACCTCCTTTCCAGGGTCTTGATAAGTTCAGTTTCCTAGACAAGTTCCCAGGTTCTATTGCTTTGGCCACTTATTATCCCCTTACTACATTTCTTTAAATACCAATAGGTGAAAGATCATTCTATAAGTGTCTGCTCCCTTAGATAGGTTTCATTTGGTATGATAACCTCAAGTTCTATTCACATAGTGGCAAATTATATGATTTCATCTCCTTATAGATGAATAGCATGAAGAAGGAGATTTTGTGACCTCAGTAAACTCCTTCACAGCCTGAGATAAGTTCCTGCTAGTACCTGGAGGCAGCTGTCAGACCATACCTGAATTCTACTTGATCTGCATGATGTCCGGGCGCTGGTGGGTGCCCCATACAAAATCCTGGGGCAGTGTGTAGGACTCCCCTTGTGCCCCAGGGGGATTGGCGACCTGCTGACAGAGAAAGAAGCGAGAATCCAGCAGCTTCAAAATGCTTTACTTACACAGATTCTGGCATACAAATCAGCAATAGGAAAACCCCGAACTTAGGGTTCCGGGCTGGGACCCAGCCATGTGTAGGCTAAGATGGCTGCCACCACGTGTTAAGGCCCCCCAGGGAGAAAAAGAGAGAGAGAGTGAAGAAAGAAAAGAGGCAAAAAAGAGCGCCAAAAGAGAGCAAGAAAGAAAGCAGGCTATAGTTTTATATTCCTGCAAACAGACCACCCACTCAATGGAAAGCTGTCAGGGTCAAATCCCTCAGGTAATTTCTCCCAGGACCTCACCTAGGCTCTTTGAGATGTTAATGTAGCCCAGCCCAGATCTTTCTTGGAAGTGCCCCTGCAGGGTAGAGTGGAAGAGGGGTATCTGAGATTAACTGTATCTCAGAATACAAAGACATGCACGTACCAAAGAATATTCTATAGCTAGTTAGATATTTCTCCAAGCCTTCACAAGAGTCTCATCTTTACTTCATGGTTATTCTGTATATTTGACTTATCAGAGAGCCATGTTTGCTTTCTTGGAGGTAAACAGCATTTTTCTCTGGTCTAATTACTTAGAGAACCAACGTGGCCAAGCAAATATTCTGGGAAGATCTAGCTAGTCCCACAATGATTGTGGCAGCATGAGAGAATATTTATATCAGCCAGTATAAAATACATGGTCAGATAAATTGCCACATTCAAACTGTCCTCCTCCTATCTACAAAGTGGCCTGCAGGAGGCAACTCCAGGCCAGAGGCAGAGGCTTTGGGCAGCAGTGTACTGGAACAGTATGACCTGGGATCTGTTTAGGAGCTGTGACTCTCAGGAAGGAGTAAGTTCTTGTTCTTTTCGGATGTAAGAATAAAAAAGTTGTATCGGCCCCTGGACCGGAGGGAGTGGGTTTGGGTGTTGGCCCACCCCTCTGGGCCGAGCGCCGTAAACTCCCGCCATCACACTAGCCACCATCCCACGCTGAACTACCCACCTACCAGACCAGTTCACCGGTAGGCGGCTCCCAGGCGGGAATCACTGGGAATTCGCCAGATGGAGTAGGGTTCCACCCCCTCCTCCATTTTGCCGAGCCTGGTGACCCGGAACTGCCGGAACCATATCAGCAGCGGCTGGTCGCCCGCCGTTGGGATCCAGAGGGTTTTGGGTGTTGGCCCATCGCCTCTGGGTCCTTGCAGCCTGACTCGCCCATACACTAGCACCATCTTGGCTCCATGAAAACTACAATCAACTAGCGACCGTTCGAGCCCAGGTAGCGGCACCGATCCCTGGAGTCAGGCTGCCCCTCCCCCTCCATTTTCGTGACCCGCTGCCCGACCATAGCAGAGCTTCGCGTTACAGCCCGCGCCCCCAGCTTGGACGGTGGTTTTGGGGTTGGCCCACGCCTCTGTCTCGAAGCCAGATGAAACTCGCCCATCACACTACCCACCCTTCGCTCGCTACCAGGTAGGCGCCTCCCGGAATCACTGGGAATTCCCAGATGGAGTCAGGGCCCACCCCCCCTCCATTTTCCAGCCTGGACCCCTCCACGCCCCGTATGGGGATCAGGGCGATGGGTTTTGTGTTGGGCCCACGCCTCTGGGGGTCTCGAGCAGCCAGATGAAACTCGCCCCTCCTGCCACTTTCCGACCTGGAAACTGACCCACGACAGATCAACTGAAGTTGGTAGGCGGCTCCCACGGGAATCACTGATTCGCCAGTGTCAGGGGCCCTCCCCCCTCCATTTTGCCTGGTACCGGCGGACGTAACCCCTGGACTGAGCCCCCGCGTCGAGCTGGGTGGGTTGGCCCCCGCTGTCCGAGCAGCCGTCCCATCACAACCAGTTCGCCAATCCCCGCAGCGGCCGTCCACTAAAATATGAAACAGTAATGTCATTTAATGCACTGTATTCCACAAGAGCAGGAAAGTTTATCGGAAGGAAATAGAGACGAAGGAAATGACATACAGAATCTGCCGGGTGGTTGGGGTCGGGGGGGGGAGGTGGGGACATTGGTGATGGTAGATGGGTTTGGGTGGAGGGATGGGTGTTGGAACACGTGGATCCAACTCTACATGAGCATCTTTCAATTGTATGTCTAAAATGGTGTAATGATATTTGGGGGAAAAAATAAAAAATTTAAAAAATAAATAAATAAAAAAGAAAAACAAAAAAAAAATATGGCTTGATGCCTTCCACCCCCTGCCCAGGGTCCAGGGTCCAGTCAAGGTCCAGAATCTTGTCTTCATTGAGAGAGAGAGAGAGAGAGAGAGAGAGAGAGAGAGAGAGAGAGAGAGAGAGAGAGAGAGAGAGAACAGAATAGATAAAAGCTGAAGGAGCTTTTTATGCCCGAGAAGTTGTTGCAAACACTCTTGGGGGAAAGTCATGAATTGAGTATTGGGAGAAAGTGTTCAAGGAGTGAAATAAGAGAGGAATATGCATAAAGGGTTGGGTATGACAGCAGGACTTAGCACGCCTATGAGAACAGCATACTTGCTCTGACCGCATGTGTATAATTGGCATCCATTATGCCAATACAGATGTGGGACATTGAAAAGTGAAATGAGGCTCAGGGTTCTGCTCTCACCACATGCTTCAATGATTGAATGGAAATGATTTTCAGGGTCTTCTTTCTCCGGAAGTTGGTCGTTACCCAGGGCTTTCTTTCTTCAGTCACAGGAAATAGCCCCTTCTGTTTCTTCTAACAGGTTTCTGCACTGCCTGTGTACCTCAGAACGGATAGATGAGACAAGGAGGCATCTGCTCTGGGTCAGGGGCCTCAGGCGGGCAGGACAGGTCCCCTCACTTCCCAGGCCATGGACCGGGAGGAGCCCAGATGGGCAAACAGGTGGTAGGTGGAGAGGCAGTCAGGCCGCAGACACCTGGCAGCGGGTGGTACCTGCCCAACAGCATGGCCCACTGGCAGTGCGGTACCCCCAGCGCCACATGTAGAGGAGGTTGTCCTCAGCCTGCTCACAGGTTCATCTCCTAGGTCACTTCCTGTCATTCTCCATCCCAGATCATGATGCCATCAACAGGCTGCCTGTGGTAGGCTGGCCCTGTGCCCCACAGAAGGCCACTTCTTCCCCGACTCTACAGTCAGCTCCTCTTGCCATACTAGTCAGAGCGCTGCAGCAGCCCTGCACAGAAAAGTGGCAGAATCTGACCAGGAGGCGAGCTAGGAGATATGGGATAGGAAGCCTGACAGGTCCAGTGCATCAGAGAGCAGAGGACACTGGGACCTGGTCACTCTCCAGGAGGAAGATCCTAGAGCCACAGAAACCTTTCAGAGTCTGTCCAGGATTGCCCCCTCCCATCCTCTAGTGCCCTTCTTCCCATGCTTACTAATCCCTGAACTGGAGCCCATGAAAGGCCAGACCGTGGACATAGATGTATATGTGCTCCTTCCCCTTTAGGCAGTTGCTGCGGGGACTGCTAGGGATGGATCTCACACATTACGCAGTTCTGCATGACCCCTCCCCAGAGACCCCTGACCTTCTTCCTGATTCAGGTCCTGTATCTCCAGTGTTTCCAGAAACCCTCCTTTAATGCCACTGTCACCTTCACCAGGGCTCCACTCCCAGAGCATAGGTGAATCAGATGCTAATGATGGCAGAAACATGGCAGAGACCTCCTGTGAATGGGTAGAAGACACGCCAAGGACCATACTTAATAGTTCTTGATGTTGGCCTGAAACTATTGGAGATTTGCTTGAGAAATTCCTTGTTCTATACATTTTCTAGTTTAGGTAATTTGCCTTATATCTGTCATTATTACACACACAGAGAGACACACACACATTAAGTGAAGAATCATCTCAATGAAGAGACCAGTCTTGAAAGCTATACTAGTTTATTTGTGTATTTGTTTGGGGAATCATACTTGGTGACCTGCTTGGGGTTACTTCTGATTCTGAGTTCAGGGATCTCTTCTGACAGCGATCACTCCATATGGCTCATGTAACCATATGGGATACCAGGAATCAAACCTGTGTTGGCCACATGTAAGGGAAGCACACTATCCACTGTACTATCTCTGCGACCCCCAAAGCTTTACTCTTTGTTTTTTTTTTTAATTTTTATTATACCACCATGAGATATACAGTTACAAAAGTGTTCATGTTTGGGTTTCAGTCATACTGTGTTCCAGCACCCATCCCTCCACCAGTGCCCATTTCCCACCACCAGTGCCCCCTGATTCTCCCCCTCCCCAGCCTGCACTATAGCAGGCAATTTTCACCTTCTCTCTCTGTGTCTCTCTCTGTCTCTCTCTGTCTCTCTCTCTCCTCAAACACACTGTAGCTTGCAATATATACATTTAGAGGTTATCATGTATATCTTTTGCCTACTTTCAATGCTCAGTTCTATGCTGGTATTATCATTTACAATAATTATTAGTACACTGTTCCTTTCTCTGTGTTACCTAACCTCTGACTCCCACACATTTGCAGTAGGTTCTACCCACTGACAAAAGCTTTGCTCTTTGGTAAAACCTGGTGTTAGTCATAAATTCAAAGGCATAGCTTCAACTGTGTTCTCTGTCATTTGGCTTGAGATGAGTTTCTGATACATTATAGTCTATAGTCAGCTGTGGAGATTTATAAGCAAGTCAATGTTCACTGTGTTTGTTGGATGAATGAGCAAGCTCTTTAATTCACTTAATAATAGCACACGCTTCCATGGCACAGCCCTCAAGGGGATGGACTCGGGTGGTGCCTACTCCTCTTCTAAACTACAAGCTTCCCAAAGGGAGAGAGCACCCAGTCATCCCATAAGCCAGCCCAAGGGTCCCAGTGTAGTGTGTCTGGGGCCCTCCTCTCAGCAGAGCTACTTCCCAGAGCCTGCCCTCAGCGGCTTCAAGTTCAGGTGGATGCCATTCTTGGAGCGCAGAATCAGCTGAGGAATCTGGATGGGGGCCGAGAGGGATCCAGGGAAAACTCAAACGGAGCAAGCAGAGGGCTACGACCACCTTCATCTCATTCATGGCAAACTGTTGCCCAATGCAGTTCCTGCAGTGAACAACACGACAAGGAGTCCGGGATGCTGGTATAAGAAAGTTGGCACTCTGCACCACCAGCAAGACTTGGTAACTATGCCTTGCTCATCTACTAACTGACCTGGGCTTAATGTACAGAGGGAAAAACAAAGTGAGGAGCCCAGATGAAGTAGCTTCACACTGGATTTCTCATGTCGGGATTTCTCTTGCACCCACCCCACCACATGCCAGCCATGTGAGTATTCCAAAGCAAAAAGAAGATCCCCCAAATTTACCCTCATGTCGAATCACCACTCAGCTCCCTCCTGAGTTTCCAGAGTGAGACGTCCCCAGCTTCCTCGCCCCTTATCCCCAGCCCTGAGGGCCCGAAATGTCAAGCCTCTCCTTACCTGGGCCCTGCAGAGAAGGGGATGAAGGCAAAGGGGTGGCGTCCAGATGAATTTTCAGGGGAAAATCGCAGGGGGTCAAAGACCTGCGGGCACAGGCCTTGCTTGAACACCTGCCAGCCACTGGAGTGGGGTGACCCTACTGCCTCCCACCCCATCAGACCACCAGGCTGGGGTACCTCAGGGTCGGGCCACACAGTGCTGTTCCTGTGGAGGGCATAGATGTGCAGAGACACCAGGCTACCTGCGAGGCAGAGCAGAGGCTGGTGACCAGGCAGCCCAGGGACTGCCGGCCCCTCCTCACAGGGTCAGACACCCTTAAAATTCCCTGACTGGACACCACCCCTGGCAGAAACAGAGCTCATGCCTCCTTCAACACAGTGAGATACTTTGGAGGTCATCACCCCTACTTCCTGTTGCTCCAGCACTGGGCCAACCCTTGACAGAGACTGAGGACCTTCCTGTGCTTAAAAACTTCCAGGCAAGTTATTCCTATCAGCAGCAACACTACCATTCGCCAGCTACTCAGTGTGTGCTAGATACAGGCTAAACCCCCCATTGCCAGCTGCCACCCAGCATGGTCAATGTTGCACCACTCACAGGGGTGCGAACGGAGCCTACTGAAGTTGCTCAAGGCACGGCCTGCTCAGGGGTCCACAGCAAGTCCTAGGCAGCACTGCCTTTCTCGTCTTGGCAACAGCCTGTAAGGCAGGTACTCTTCAAACCCCAGTTACAGAATACGAAACAGAAATCTAGAAGAAGGGCGTGTATCCAAACACTGCAGCTATTGGATTTGAACCCAGACGAGTTGCCAGAGCCTGACTTCTTCCCCAACAGTGCAAAGGTTTGGCCTAAGGGACAAAGATTGTGAGAAGCACCCGCCAGAACTTGGGTTCCACCCCCTGACATGCCCGTCCCACCTGCAGGGAGAGAACGGCCATCCACGAAACTGACAGGTTTGTCGAGCTGGCGGTACACCTGGGGCACGGGCGGGTAGAGGCGGAAACTCTCCTTTATGCACATGGTCAGGTAGGTCATCTTGCCCAAGTCGTCCCTGCCAACAATAACATCAGGTCTTTCTCGGGCTGGGGTAGAACAGACTTCCAAGGGAAGGCAGGCAGGGGCCCAGCTTCCCTCCTTGGATAGGACCCCAGATGTGTGTGTGTGTGTGTGTGTGTGTGTGTGTGTGTGTGTGCCCCAGTCATCAGAGTCAAGGACACTCTGTCTATCTCATCCACACAAATCTTGTGAAGGACAGTTTGTTAGGGGCTTCCTGTGAAAGAACCTCACTTCCCCATGGAACTGGAACGGCAAGGAACACACAATAGTTTGTACTGGCTGAATAAAGCAATACATGCATAAACAATGACAAGCTCAGGTTATACATGTATGTATATATACTTCTGTTTTGTCTGTTGCTACCAGGAAGTTCAGCCCGTGGAGCTATAAGGATTCAGGATTGTCTTGGCACAGGCAGGGGCACTGGGGTTTGACCTTGAGGCAGAGGGTTTTGCAGGCAAATACTTTAAGCCACTAAGTTATTTACTAAACCCCAGCCTCTCAGGCTTGAAGTACCCTCATTTTGAACTTGAACTACCTTTGCTTCATTTTGATGAAGTCACCGTCTCTAGGAGGGGGCAGAGATGTCACCTTTAGACAATGTGAACATGAAGAGGCTTAATGACCAACCACACAGGCAGAGAAGAGATGACCTCTACATCACCCTCTTGGACTCAGACTCTCCTCAGCAAGTCAGTGTGGAGCCCGTGCCTGTGCTGGTTGCATAGAAGAGCCTTCCAATTAAAGCCTCCTTCATGTGCTAATTTGCCTCTCCATGATTTCTATCCTAAGAGAGCATAAGGACCTTAAGGTCTGGACCTTTCCAGGTCTGGTGTCTAGAACACAACTGTAATACTGTATAATACCTTATTACCCAAACTCTAATACCGTATAATACCTTATTACCCAAACCCCAAGGTTTTCCCCTTATTTTTCATTTGTGTCTTATTTTATAGACTAAATATCCTCTAAGCTGTCAAAAGTTGTACATGAAATGAAATGAATAAAATAACTAAATATTTGAACCAGAGAGACAGAACAGAACAGTGGACAGGCAGCTTGCCTTTCATGTGACCAACCCAGGTTAGGTGTTTGGCACCCCAACTAGCACCCTCAACCTCACCAGAGGTAAGCCCTGAGAACCACCAGCCGTGGCATAAATTCCAAAACAACAATGACAACTAAACATTTGAACTCTGTTTTCAGGCTTTGCTCACATTATTCCTCAACCCAAGATTCCTGGCTTTCTCCCTCTGCCTACCTAAACTTCACCCCTTCTTTGCGGATAGAGGAAAGGAAATGGGGTTCAGGCAAAACTCAAGTATTATTTTATAGATAGATAAATTATATATATACATATATATACAATAAAAATATATCCAACCCAATATAGGTCCTAGGGTTAGCAGACACATGCGGGAGGCCACGCTGGCCAGACTTGGAGCGGGGGATTTGGGCTCCTCCACCTCCATGTCAGCGGGCATGGCTACCGGCTCGCAGCCTCCACAGCCAGCAAAGCCGGACCAGGGACAGACCAGACCCACAGCTGCGCCAGTGCGCGGCTGCTTACGCAAGAGGCTTAGATAATAATGAAGGTTAGGACCAGGTCCTTCCCAGGATCTTTCACATTTATACACTGTATGATCATTGTAGTTCCAATAAACTGAGGAGGTTGATGGGAAATAAATAATTCTAATGTCACACTAGAAGTCACTATTGAATATACACATAGAGACTTACATCATAAACCATTAATTTAATATCTGTAGGGCAAGCCACAAAGTGTAAGATAAGAGAGAGAGAAATACAGAGACAGAAACAGAGATAGAGAGAGAGAAAGAGAGAAAGGAAAGGTGCCTGCTATAGGGGCAGGCTGGGGTTGGGTGGGAGGGAGTGTTGGGACATTGGTGGTTAGAATGGGGCACTGGTGGAGGGCTGGGTGCTGGAACACTGTATGACAGAGATCCAATTATGAACATTCTTGTAATTGTATATCTCATGGTGGTATAATAAAAATTTATATATATATATGTATGTATGTATGTGTTTATATATATATATATATATATATATATATATATATATATCCAAACCAATCCTGAGCTTATTACCTTATTACCCAAACTCTAATACCGTATAATACCCAAACCCCAGGGTTTTCCCCTTATTTTTCATTTATGTCTTATTTTATAGACTAAATATCCTCTAAGCTGTCAAAAGTTGTCAAGAGTTTTCTGCCTTCAACATAGGGTCACTTGATTTTAGCCCCATTTAAAAAATTTTTGCTGTAGTATTTTTTTTTCTTTTTTGGGTCACACCCGGCAATGCTCAGGGGTTTCTCCTAGCTCTGCACTCAGGAATAACTCCTGGCAGTGCTCGGGATACCATATGGGATGCCGGGATCGAACCCAGGCCGGCATGGGCTGGCCGCATGCAAGGCAAACGCCCTACCCGCTGGGCTATCGCCCCGCCCCTGCTGTAGTATTTTTTAATGTGAGTTTGCCTCTTGAAAAACTGTCACCCAAAGAAATGTAAACTGGTTCAGTCTCTGTAAGAGTATTGCAAAACTATTGAAATGGAACTTTTATAGAAACCATAAGAGTCCCTTTAGTATCTATCCCAAGAACACAAAACACTAGTTTGTTTCTAGTTTCTTTAAGAAAAGACATGCACACAACTATGGTGGCTGCCATTTTATTCACAGCGACCAAGATCAGGAAACATCCCAAGTGGATAAGGTTTGTGGCATATGTACACAATGGAATCTACTTGGATATCAAAGAAACATTTTTCAACTTGCCATATTTTGACAACATTGCTGGAACTGGGGGAAATTGTGCTAGGTGAAGAAAATAGGAGAAAGACCAACATCAGGTGATCTCACCCATGTGCAGAATATAAAGAAACATCAAAGGAACAGAAAACAGCAAAGCAGAACAGGCCCTGGGTTCTGAGTGCAGAACTGGGGTTTCCAGGGAGGAGGTGGGAGCAAGGTGTGGTGTGAGGTTGGGGTCCTGCAGTGGAATGTCACTGGGAGGTTGAGGTATGCTGGCAAGTGGCTCATCTGGTGTGAGCTTGTACTTCTAAACTACATACTATAGTCAAACATTATCTCAGTAACAAATAAAAATCTCCTGGAGAACTAACATATTTTTAATAGTTAATTTAAAACAAATAAGACTCCTGGGCCATGGAGCTAGCCCAAAGGCCTAGAGAAAATGCTTTGCATGCTTGACTCTGGGTTCCACCCCCTATGCCTCACGGTCCCTCAAGCACCACAGAGGAGCAATGAGCGAGGAGCAGCCCTGAGCACCACCAGGTGTGACACCCCTCAGCAAAAACTGGGCTCAGGGAGACTGCTCCAAAATCTGGAGTTTATGCTTTGTAGGCAGGAACCCTGGGCATGGCCAGCAGTGACCCTGAGTACTGAACTAGCAGGAACCTCCAAATACCCCCAGGTGTGGCACACACACAAAAAAAAATATTAATACTCCCCTGAGGAAGGGTAAGTTGGTTTTTCCGCCCTCACTACAGTTACAGACATGTGTCTGAACACCCAGAGACCAACAAAACTGATAACAAAAGGGCCAGAGCAGTAGGACAGCTGTAAAAGTTTGTCTTACACGTTGGCCAGCGGGACTTGATCCCAGGCACTGCATGTGGTCCCCCAAGTCCACCAGGAGTAACCCCTAAGCGCAGATCCAGGAGTAAGCCCTGAGCACCGAAGGGCATGGCTCAAACCCCACAGTCTCCCTTCACCCCCCAAAAGGTAACAAACACTCAAGCTGCAAATCTCAGATCCCAGGACTACTGCTAATTTAGCCTCTGAAAATACGGACCCTCTTTCCCCGGGTCCCTGCTCTGTGGCTCGCCTGTGCTGGAGGTCACCAGGTTTCAGAGAGACAGGTGGTAAGACAGAACCACACGATGAGGGCAGAAGTGGGAGCAGCCCCCTGAGGAGACCTCCCCCGGACTCAGGCCCCAGAGAGCTCACCTCAGCCTATGTCACGCTCACAGGCACCAGAGAACTCACACTCAGCCCATGTCTTGTTCACAGGCACCAGTATATGCCATCAGAGCAGTGGAAAGTTCTGAAGGGATGCATGTGTCCATCCAAAGGTGGTTGGGAAGGGACGTTCTACCCCAGCTCACCCTGGCCTTCTCACCCATTCCCACCTATCTGGATCCACACACCAGCCCTCCAGGCAGGCAGGCAGATTCTGCCCAGCAGAGGGCGTCCACACACAAGAAATCGCTCTATTAACAACCTTTATGTCATTCAAAGCTGAACTTTCCCCCAGGGCAGAATGGCTCAGAGGTGTGTCCATGCACACAGAGCCCAGCAAAAACCACAGCCCTGAAAGGAACAAGACAGCTGCCTCCTCCTACGTGGCTTCCAGGACCACCCTAGACACCATGACTGGCAGTCAGTCCTTGCTGAGCAGGCAGACAGGCTCCCAGCTCTGTCACTCACCACTGTATGGTGTCCCGGTCTCCAAGGATCTCTTGGATCTCCTCCCGACAGCGACTCTGATGCTCAGGGTACTTGGCCATGCAGAAGAGAAACCAGGAGATGCCACTGGTAGTGGTGTCGTGGCCTTCAAACATGAACGTGTCCACTTCAGCCCGATGTCCGTGTCTGACAGCTTGACCCCATTCTCATCCTGGGTAAAGGAAGGTGAGGGGACAGGGGCAGCTCAGGGCATTTGAGGTAGGTACCAGGGACTCACGTCAGGACCTGTTAAAGGCAGGTTCAAGGGTGGGAGGAAAATCATCTTATCAGATGGGAAGGCGGACCCTTCCGCAGTCTCGGCTGCTCTCCTGAGCCAGTGGCCATGCCTCTCCTCCAGGACGCCCTGCCTGATCCCTCAGCAAGTGACATGCGACCCTTACCCAGACAGCAATTGTCAGCTGTGACCACTACACAGAAGTCACCCGCAAAGGAAGAGGCCTTTTGTCAGGATGGGCTAGAGTAGAAACTTGTGGAGAGCCCAGTCCCGCTCTCATCTCTATCCCTGAATTCCAGCACTAACAAGGGGCGCCATGAAGGAGAGAGGCAGGAGCCTGAGAGGGAGAGGGGCTTAGTGAATTTAGTGAATGAAGAAATTAAGGAATACAGCCTGAGACTCTAAACTGGGGGGGGGCAAATTCTTCTGTCTTACCAGTCTGGCGTTTTTAATCAGGAAAAGGGGATTTCCTGAGGTAGGTCCCTGGTACCTACCTCAGTTCCGACCCAGGATTTCTAGCACCTTGCGCGCCTTATCTCTCCCGGTGCCAGGGTCCCGCTCCACCCTCCACCTCTCAGCCTTTGCAGGTCTGTCACAGGACAAGGAGGGGGCCACATTCTCGGAGAAAGAAGAGGAGCTGATCAGCCCCTTCTGTGGTCTCTTCAGCTCTGTCCCGGGAGCAGCGTGAGAAAAGCCGCGCCAGGCGGGCGGACCAACGCTCACCCGAACGCCCAGGAGAATGTCCAGGAAGTCCAGGTGCCTTCGGTTCTGCACCTTCTGCCGCTCTTTCGTTCTTCAGGGCTGCCTTCCGCTCCTTAATGACCTGGTCTGGGCCAGGAACACAAGCAGTTACTGCCTGCGGGCCCATCCTCTGCCCTGAGGGGAGCCGAGGACCCCCAGGACTGGAGCCAGGGCAGCACTGCCTTCCAGGTAGCCCCACCTGTGTGGTCATGCGCCACTTTGCAAGCGCAGAGGAAGCGGCGCCCATGCGGGGTGAACCTGTAGATGAAGTCATTGTGGTACTGGAAGGTCTTCCAGGCGCTGCTGCACGAGCAGCGTGAGGTCGCTGACAGCCATATAGTACTTGTTGTCCCTGCATAGCCCAAGGGAGAAGGGACGCTGGTCACAGGCACACCCACAGTGCCTAAAGCTCCCAACCAGGGACCCCTCCCCACCACGAAAACCAGAATCTATCTCCCTTTGGGCAACACCCACTTCCCAGCCCAACCGGACGTCCAGGGGCAGGACCCATCTCCTGCTGGAGCAAGCCAGCCCCTGTGACCCTCCCCACAGCTGCCCACGGGGGAGGGTGTGGTCAGCCTCAGGGGTCCTGACCTTTCACCCAGACCGCTGTCTCCTTTGCCAAAGGTACATTTCATGAGTGTGTCCAGCGCCATGCGGCCCACGTCACAGAAGATGTCAAAACTCTTCTCCTCACGAGCCCTTTTCTCCCATTTGTCCTGGAATCCAGGGAGTAAAAGGTAACGGGGGACTCAGTTAGGCCGGGTGCTCCACCTCAGCCTGTCCTCCCACCATGCACCAGGTGCTCCCTCCACCCCACTCCAGTCCCTGGCCTGGTCGCCACCTGCTGGAATGTGGGGTGAGGGGGGAGCTTTGCAAACAAGACTCCCCTGGGCAGCCAGGGCAAGCCCCAACCTCAGCAGGGCCTGGGTGTCCATCAGCCTGTCTGGGACTGCTCAGGAGAGATGGGCACGGGATACCCTCTGGGGATCCCGCGCCTGAGACAGCCTGAGCCCTGCTGTCTCAGCTGTGGCTGTGTGTCCAGTCATACTATTTTAGGCAGGGGCAGAGGCTTGACAGATGCTGCAGCAAACAAATGTGCCATGGGATGCTACGGAGCAGAGAGGGACTTGGGTCTGGTAGAGGGTCAGTGTCCCGGTAGGACAAGGCCCAGGACTATAAGAGCTCTGGAGCCCACAGTCCCATCAGCACACAGAGCAGGATGCAGAACGTTTGAGGCCAAAGGGGACTCTGTGACTCTCTCCAGCGCCCTCCCAGGGCAAGCCAGGGTGGTGTGGGACTGCCAGTCCGCTGCAGCCTTCAGGAGCCTGGAACCAGGAACTCACCAGCATGATGTTTGTGGACTCAGCAAAAATGGCCACGTAGGGCTTTAGCACATCATAATGGAAGCCAGGGGTGAGCAGTTTACGGTGTTGGTACCACTTGGGCCCGTGGAGGACTAATAGCCCTTTCCCTGGAGCAGGAAGGGAAGGTAGAGGTGCACCAAATGGGTCCTGCCCCACCCTGCCGGGCTGGAGCCAAGCAGTGCCCACACCTATATCCCACCCTTAACCCAGCTCTCCTTCAATGCTCCCACAGCCCTCGCCCTGCCATCTCAGCTTCCCTCAGGCCCTGCCATGGTCAGAAACTCCAGGAAAATCTCCACCAGAAGTGGACCCTCACATACACAACCCCAACCACCCCAGAGTCCCCGCACGCCTGTTTGGGAGCCCAAGCATGAGAAGATGGCTAAGCCCCATTCCCTGAAAACGGGGAGCTCTCCTGCCTCCTCTTCTCTCTCCCCATAGGGACCGAGCAGTTGGGTTAATGGGACAGCAGAGGCCATGGCAGGGTGGGAAAGGTCAGGGAAAGACCTTAGTCAACCTGCTGGGTTTGAAAGAGCAAGAGGGCAGGGTTCACTCACCAATCCACTGTAGGAAGAAGTCATAGACATCCGGGGCCTTGGGGTCTGCAGGAGAAAGAGGCTCAGCTCAAGACTCATGCAGGCATCAAGAGATGCCCAGAGATGGGCTGATGGGGAACTGACCACTGCTGCCCTGACTTGAGGCGCAGGGCTCCTCTGCTTGCCCCCCCCCCGTGCTCTCAGGAGCCCCTCCCTGTCCCAGCAACACTCACCCCCTCGACTGTACACAGCTTTGACATAGTCAGGCTCAGATGTTCAGGAAGCCCAGGAACTGCCCCAACCACAGTGGGTGGGCGTAGGGGAACTGATTGACCAGGACACCACCTTTTCCAGGGCTCCTAACTGCTTGATCTGAAATGAATAAAAAGGCCATGGAACTCAGGAAGCCCAACTCACCAGCTATGTCACATGGGTGGGCAGGGAAGAGGGGAAATATCCAGGCAGGACCTGGGCGATCTCTCCCTCCTACTGTACCTTCTCCCAGCCAGCACCCCATCCTAATTACCCCTAGACTCTGCCCTCTTTCTGCCCCTTTTCTGCTGTTCAGTCTGAGCTACCCTCTCACTGGAGCTGGGGAGCTCCATGCCTCAATCTGCACAGCTGCCAGAATGAGATTCCTTTTTCTTTCCTTTTTCAAAAGAGAAGTTTAATTTTTATTATAGTTGAGGTAACATGGCTACCTCAACTCATGACAGACATGGGGAAGAGCTGCTACTGGCTCTCACTGTGCCCAGCCGCTCATGAGGTGCCCAGGAGGGATGGCAGGTTCTAGCCCTGGCCCACCACCCCAGGAGAGCCTCCTAAGCCAGACAACCCCCCACTCCATGAGGACCTCCATTTTCCACATCCGGACTTCCCCCTCGTCAGAACTCCACCCAGCAGACCAGCCTATCACAGCCTGGCTCACGGCCCCGCACACGGTCATAATGCGGCGAGATTACAAGAGTATGCTACCGCACGGCAGAGCCTGGCAAGCTACCCGTGTCGTATTTGATATGCCAGATACCAGTAACAATTATAGACCTCATTCCCATGTCCTGATGGAATGGTTTGAGGCTCTTTATGTTCCTGGAGCAAGCAGGTGCCCTTGGGCTCTACTTGCATAAGACAGGTTCATATGGAGATGTTACTGGTGCCCACTCGAGCAAATCGACGATGAACAGGAAGACAGTGACAGTGAACATGGCTACAATAAGTAGCCCTGAATGTTAATCTTTGGGTGGATAAAGGTATACACTAAAGTGCCCCAGACCCTCCATGCCTATTCTAAAGCTCATCCACCTGTCTCTTTCACACACTGACACTTTTCTCATCTAGACAAGTCATTCCAGCTTGCGGTGATGTGGCGTGGTCCCCTCCACTGCACCCTGCCGAATTACTGAGCACAGTCTGTTGAGAATCTATGCGCAGATCTGTGCCACCCACCCCCTAACATGCCACAAGCAAAGGATAATTAGAAACTAAGCAATTGGGTGGAAAGATTAGATAGTCATAAGCAGCGGAGTAAAAATAGATCGCCGCTGCAAGGCAGAGTAAGACCTGCACTAGGGAACGTGTGCCGAGATATTTGTACCTAAAGATAAAGATCAAGCAACCCTGCTCCCATCCCATGGAAACTGACCAGGGGTTACTCTCTCCAACTCTGTTTCCCTGGAAACCTGACAACTATCAAGTCACCAGAGCTGCTGAACCATGCAGCTGGAGCAGACATGAGCCCTGGCTGGTAATCAGCATCCCGACTGGGAAAAGGAATGAATGGATCACCCTAAGGGCCCCAAAGGCTCAGGCTTCCCCAGTGGCAGCCCTTGCCGTGAGCCTTGCAGGGGCACTGGGACTGTGAGAAGATAAAGGGTCTTTGAGGGGAAGGAGAGCCTAGGATAAGGGAAGCCTCCCCCAAGGCGGGAGCTTAGCTCTGAGTCCTGCAGAATGCTCAGGGCAGACAGCCTGGTGTGGCTTGGCTTACCGGCTTCTCAGCTGCTCAGAGCTGACCACCACTGACCATGCCGCAAAGAGCCTGGAGAGTCTGGACCTCAGAACTAAGACGACCTGCCTGGGTTTATTCCCATGCCTTCCCCTCGTACCCTCCATTCAGCGCCACTGAAACACGGGTGTTCCCCCCACACTACTGTACTGGAACATCCCTTTCCAGGGACTTGTTAATCCTCCACACATGGCCCCAAGGAACCTTTTGACTCTTAAAGCTCCTTATCCACACGTTGCTTCAGAGTATGCCTGCTCACATCCATGCCCCTTACAAAACCCCAAACTAAGAGCATTCACTGGCATTTAACATGTTCAAGACCCTGTGCTACATGATAACCTCTAAATGTATGTATTGCAATCCACAATGTGGAAGAGAAGGAAAGAGAGAGAGAGAAGAGATAAAGAACCTGCCATAGAGGCAGGCTAGGGAGGGGGAGGAAATCTGGGACATTGGTAGTGGGAAATGGCACTGGTGGAGGGATGGGTGCTGGAACACTGTATGACCGAAACCCAAACATGAACATCTTTGTAATCATATATCTCATGGTGGTATAATAAAATATTTTTTAAAAATCCTGTGCTAATGCTGAAACACTGATTGCTTCCTGTGACTCCACAGAAAAGCTCTCAGACAGGCGCAGTCATCATGTCCACTTCAGGAGAGAGGAAGCTCAGTCCCCAGGTTAATAGCGGTGGGCTGGATTCACCCACACCACACACACACACAGACACACATATACACACACAGACACACATACACTCACATGCCTAGTTAATCATGATGGGCTGAAATTCACCCCACACCATACAGCACACACACACAGAGACACAGAGACACAGAGACAGACAGACAGACACACACACACACACACACATACCGTCTTGGGTCTCTGTAAGTGCCTGGGGCTCACACAGGACTTAGGACACATCCTGGATGTAATAAAGCAGGTGCTCGGATAATGGAATGAGTGAAGGAGACAAAAAACAAAGGAGACCAAAAAAAAAAAAAACAAGAAAATAGGTCTTCTGCTTATTTAAACATATCCTAGCTCGAGCTTCTTAATCTCATGTGCAAATAGCCCAAATTCTTGCTCAACTCTAGAAGTCAAAGAGGGATCACCTCAATACTTCCTATGTGATAAACAGCATTGCAGACTTTGTTTTTTTTAATTTTTTTTTTATTATACCAGCATGAGATGTACAGTTACAAAAGTGTTCATATTTGGGTTTCAGTCATGCAGTGTTCCAGCACCCATCCCTCCACCAGTGCCCATTTCCCCACCACCAATGTCCCCTGATTCCCCCTCCCCAGCCTAAGTGAAAATGGCAGGCAATTTTCACTTATCTCTCTCTCTCTTCCTTCTTTTACACATTGTGACTTGCAATACATACAGTCAGAGATTATCATGTATATCCTTTTACCTTTCACCTACTTTCAATGCTCAGTTCTACGCTGGCTATAATTATTTACAGTAATTAGTACACTGTTCCTTTCTCTGTATTGCCTAACCTCTGACTCCCACACATTTACAGTAGGTTCTACTCACTGACAAGACCTCCTGGTCCATGTTTTGTCTGGCCTTGGATATTGGTATCATGCTATAGCATTGCAGACTTTTGTTTGATTCCTGCAGGCCTTGGCATGCCCACTCTGGTTGATTTCAGATTTGCTATTTGTTCCCATATCCTCTGACTCAGTGACAAATACTACAGAAGTGAATTCACAGTTTGCTTCATGGGCCTAATGCAGAACCATAATTACGCCCATTTTACAGATGAGAAACAGGCTCAGGGATGTGAGTGGACTTGCCATGCCTCTGAGTTAGTTATGCTCTCACCCAGGTTAGAGGCCCCTCTCTCTCTCCTGCACTGATCTCGCTGGGGCCACTGTGTTCACAGCACAGTCCTAGGGAATGGACCCCTGCTGAGGCATGTACAAGAACTGCCAACTCATCCTCCCTGTAACCCCCTCTTGGAGTCCTCACCGCTCAAGAAATCCATGCACTGTCTCTCCCGGAAACAGCCTTGAAGGTGAACACTGGAGATCTGCTGGCACAGCCCACAGGGACACTGATCTGATCCAAGCCATTTCCCTTCTGGGGCTCTGGGGACTAGACCTGGCTGCTTGGCTCCCCAGCCACCATCTGTGCCTTCTCTGGGGTCTCTCTCCTCCCAGCCTCAACAGAGGCCAGGCAGTGTCTACGTAGAGCCCTGCCACTGCCCCCCCCTCAGCTCAGCTTGGGGAGGGTGCAGGCAGGGTACAGGGCTGGTGGTCATGCATCCCAGGGATGGCCCTGCCTTCCGACAGCACGTCAGAACTGGCATGGAGCCATACAAGCACGGACATTGCCAGAGGAGGGAACTTTCCAGGTTCCTTCCCTGCCTCTTCCCGCTTGGGTGTACTCATTGTCCTTCCTACCCAACTACCCCCACCTCCATTCCTGGCCTTCCTTACCTCCTCATCTGCCATCCTAGGTTTCCCTTCCAACTTCCTAGTCCCCACACTATAACTTCCTGGTACCCAGGACTGTGCCTATCTCATCCCCATCCAGGACTGAAAAGTGCAATTAGACAGGGGTCAGGGAGCAGCTTTGGTCCCAGAGAAGCCAGACTCAGGGTGGAAGTATCCCAGGTGATCTGAGTCTCAGACCCTCCCCATCAACTATGGTCACCCTCTTGACCATCCCCTCAAGGCAAGAGTCCCTGGCCCCATCCTGATCACACTGCTGGCTTGGAGCAGGGCCATCGCCCAGGCACTGCTTTCGCTGCATGTCCTTGATGGCCTTGGGAACCCCAAAGGAGCAGGAATCGCCTTGGCACCTGCCCCCATATGGGTCTTCAGCACGACTAGGGCCCCATGATCTGAGCTAACTTGCTTTCCTCCAGAAGGAAGGGAGCAGGGAAAGAGCAAGACATGGTGCTCGCCCCAAGCCCCAGCGCCCAGCCCACACCGCATCCTCGCAACGCTCTCTGACCTCGCCAAGAATAAACAACAGGAAAGACTGGGACCAGCAAGCTTAAGTCACCACCATCTGCTCCTCCAGAGCCCCTGCCAGTTTGGCTGGAGAAAAGGACTTCAGCAAGCCCTTGCGAACCACATCCTCCCCACCCCGCCCCTGGCTTTGTAAACAGGAACAAAGACCACAGAGTATTGTTCCACAGGAGCGGGACAAACGGGACCCAGATTCCTAGCAACAAGTCTTCCAAGTTGCCGGTTGATGAGAGTTCCAGGAACAAGCTCTCTGCTTAGCCTATTCCAGAGTCCCTGCTTGAGGGGAGAAAAATCTTCTTCCAGATGTGACTGGAAGCTCAGAAAAACTGTTAGGGCAGAGCTCCTGTTCTCTAATGGCCCTGGGGGGCCTGTCATGCGGATTTCTGATTCCTCCTGGCTGGGAGCCTTATACAACTCTCTGCCCCAAGAACTCAGTATGTTTAGCAACAGGAAACTGTTCTTCAAAGCATTCTGGCCATGTTGGGACTGTTCTGATTCTTCAAACCCTTCTAAACACCAGATTGAAAGGCACTCTTGAGCGGTCTTCCTGAGTGTCCAGTCTCCGTGATATTCTCTGAGCCTCAGTGTCCCACTGCCAGAGGAAGTCCTGCAAGGACTGGGATGTGCTGGCCAGATTGCCCAGCAGGACAAATGTCCTTAGGGTGCCCTCATCTCTGTTACCTCTCCTCCAGTTATGTGAGCCCTAGCCAAGGTCAAGAACAAGTTTCAAAGCCAAAACGGTTAGAAGTTCCTGCAACAAAAACCAAGAGTACGTGCCTCCAAAACTAAAAATTAAGCTCCCATTTGTCCCAGCAATACCACTCCTGGGAATATACCCTGGGGACGCACAAAGCACAACAGAAATACCATCTGCACTTCTATGTTCATTTCAGCACTATTCATGATAGCCAGAATATGGAAACGACCTGAGTGCCTGAGAACAGATGACTGGATAAAGAAACTATGGTACATCTACCTACACAATGGAATACTATGCAGCTGTTAGGTAAAATGAAGTCATGAAAATTGCTTATAAATGGATGGTCATGGAGAGGATCATGTTGAGTGAAATTAGTCAGAAGGAAAAGAATAGATATGGAATGATTGCATTCACTTTCAGGATATTAAAAAAATAAACTAATATCCAAGACCAGGCAAAACAATATCCAAGACCAGGCCAGGAGGACTTGGTCCAGGTTGGAATCTATCACAAGTGTGTGGGGTGGAGGATAGGTAACACAGAGAAGGGACCAGTTTTCCAGTAATATTTGGGAAAGGTAATGCTAGACTAGAACTGAGTAGATAAAATATTGAAAGTAGGTAAAGGATATACATGATAACCCTTCAGTGTCTGTATTGCAAACCACAATGTGCAAAAGAAGAGAGAGAGAGGGAAAGTGTCTCTATAGAGAAGGGCTGGGGGGAATCTGGGGACATTGGTGTTGGGAAATGTACACTGGTGGAGGATGGGTGTTGGAACACTGTATGACTGAAACTCAATTATGAACAGCTTTGTAATGGTCTATCTCATGGTGATTTAATTTTTTTAAAAAATATAAACATTTTTTTAAAAAAGAAAAAGGGTCACTTCTCTGAAATAACCCTAAAAGTCAGGAGGGAAAACAGTCACACTTCAGGATTCTACTATGGGGTTGAGCAATGGCCACGAAGAGACTAGGAGGGAGGGGATCAGAGAGGGGGCAAAAGAGGGACTCTCCCAACTCCAGTAACAAACCAGTGACCCTCTGTCCCATCGTCCTTCCAGAAACAAATGTGTGAGGCACCTACTCATGGATACAGAGGCCCCTGACTCAGAGCAGGGAGCCCAGGGACTTTGGGTGAGAGCAACATGGATCATCACAGCCCTCCCGACACCCCACCTTGGCCAGAAAGTAATGGTGGGTCTTGACCAGAGACAAACTTTCTGTTCCAAATCTTTGTGCAGCAAAGAATATGCTCTGCCTCCATCTCCATCCTCCATTTCAGCACCAAAGATGAACTCCAGCCCCGCTGGCCAGCTCAGAGGGAAGCCCAGGGAACCAGCCACTCAACTGGGAAGCACCCAAGGGTCCAAGGGTAGGCACCAGTCTTCAGCCCTTGTGAGTGGCTGACTCCTCTAGTTGGGTATCCAAGGGGACTTATTCACACCCACATTCGACAGAGGAGCACCGGCACCCACCAGCAGGGCCAGACATGGTGCCTGGAAGACATAGTACCATGTAAAACTACGCTCTCCCTCCAGAGGAAATGAACTGGACTTGAACGCACCAGTAACATCGCTTCAGATCATTCTAAAAAACAAAAATAAAGCTGGAGAGGGCTACTGCTAATGTTGGGGACAGGTTTGATGGGTCGGGAAACATCATAGAGATGTTTCAGCAGAAATCAGCAGAAACACCTTCTAGAAAGCTGTAGCCTGGGTCACTATCCACTCCTGGAAAACTCCTTTTTTCTTCTATTGTCCCTGCCACCTGCGCTTCCCTTCTGGGTTGCACTCACAGAGAAAGCAAGCCTTTAGATTTAAAGCAAATGAAAAATGAAGACCCTGCAAGCCAGCAGACTCGAGAGCGCCCTTTCCTGCACCCTCCCTCTCCACATCCCTCCAGTTGGTGGAGACACCTGACTCCCCTCAGGAGCTCCCATCAACACCCCCTCTCTACCCTGACCCTTCCCACCTCCACCTAAAACATGCTCAAGTCTCCCCACTCAAGGAAACCACCTGCTCTAGGTTCTGCTCCTCTCTAGCCAACGCCTGTTTCCCTCCTTTCTTCACAGCTCAAGCATCCAGAAACCCTGTCTCACCACCCCGGCTCCACATCAGCCATGTTCCTGCTCTGCTGTGAGGGGTTCAGCGCCTTCTGCAGGAGGATGTCAGGGGCTCCCCACAGCAGTGGCCTAGTCTAGCACCCCTTTTTGAAGTCACCCTGGAATGTCTTCCCAACCTCTTCAAGCCCCAAATCAGCAGCTCCTCACCCTCCATTTATCCCTTAAAGACCCACGCCCAGCCCTGGGCCTCTTCCCAGACCAAGCCTCTCCCAGTGGCTCTCATCTGCTCCTGTGGCTTCCTTTGCTAGAGCAGACCTGAGTCCTTAATCAACCTGTCCCAGCTTGTCTTTCTTTCTCCTGTGCTCCAGAAACATGACCAACAGTTTCCCTGGACTTCCCTGCCTGGCACCTCCCAGGTGCCTCAGACTTAGCATTTCTTTTTTTTTAAGTATTTTATTATACCACCGTGAGATATACAATTACAAAGATGTTCATATTTGGGTTTTGGTCATACAATGTTCCAGCACCCATCCCTCCACCAGTGCCCATCTCCCACCACCAACGTCCCTGGTTCCCTCCCCCTCCCCAGCCCGCCTCCATGGCAGGTTCTTTATTTCTTTCCCTTTCTCTCTATCTCTTTCTCTTTTCCTTCCCTTCCAGATTGTGGATTACAGAACATACATTAAAGGGTTGTCATGTGTATCTTTTGCCTGTATTTAATGCTCAGTTCTAGGTTGGTATTAGTACTTTTGACAGTTGTTAGCACACTGTTCCATTTTCTATCTTACCTAGCCTCTGACTCCCACACGTTTGCAGACGCAGCATTTCTAATGTGAGTACAGTATGCTTGTCCCCCAAATCCACCCCTCACCCGTGCCGAGAACTGGCACTACCGTCTGCCCAGGCAGCAGTGGGAAGTTCTCCCTGGATCTTAGCAGGGTCCCAGAGTACAGACCCACCCAGAAGTTCTCTACAGGAATATGCAGACAGCAGCTAAAAGAGACATATAGGAGCCTCTGGGCAGAGGGTCCTACTGGAAAACTCTCCTAAGCCAGGAACCCAGATACCAATAGAAGCTTCAGTTCCGGAGCTCCCCTGCCTACAGGTTCTCGGGTCACCAGTACTCATTCAGATGTAGAAATGTGTTCCTCCTGGCAGCCCAAGGAGGGTATTTCTCTCAGTAGGTGACTTTGTCAACTTCTGCTCTGATCCAGCCTCATCGGTACCCTGTTTAAACAAAGCTCCATGTCCCTCTTTTCTGATGCTAGCAGGGGTCTTCATGACTCCTTCATATCTGGCAGTGGGAGAGGACTTCATGCTTCTGTCTCCCAAGCGTGTGACACTGACTGTCTTTTCTTTACCCTGATGCTTCTGCTCACCAGCTTCTGCTGGGGGCAGCCTTGACCCCTCTACCACCAGTCTTTTGCCAGTCTGATCACTGCCTCAAGCTCAAGTGACCTTCCTACCACCAAGATCTGATCTGCCACCTCCATCCTGTAGAGGATGAAGAGCAAAGTCCTTTGCCACCTGTACTTGTATCCTCAGCCCTTCAGTCTGTCTCTCTTGCCTCTCAGAAAAGGTAGAGCTACAGCACACGCACACTGGACCAGGAGATGCAAACATCAGTTAAACAAACCAACTTCCTAAATCTACCAGGTTCTTCCCAGCTCGCCCAAGCACGGGGCGCCTCTTCCCTGCCTCCCACACTCCATAGGCCAGTCCTCCAGAGCCGTCAACATCCACCCCAGCTGGATCCACTGGGTTCTGCTGTCTGCCTCTCCTCAGTATGCTGAGGAAGCGGCTCCCAAGACTGGGTTGCTTTGGGAGGAAAGAAGAGGACGAAGGAAATAACTACCTGTGAGTGTTGGCAGAAAGAAGCCCTTTCCAGGACCTAGGAGACAGCCCTGGCACCTGGTATACGCAAGTACCCGAATTCAATCTCCACTACAGTTTGACCCACTTGAACATAGCAAAGTGTGACCACGGTCTTCCCTAAGCATCCACAGGAGTGACCCCAGGCCCCCAGCATTGCAGGGTCTGGTCCCTATCTCCAGTGATCTGACACCTGACATCCACCCGACAGCCTGCACCTGTACTTCATCTCTTTTGGTCCTTTTCTAACCAACAAAGTGAGTTATTTTTTGCAATTTTTTTTGTTTCTTTGTTTTGTTTATCTGGAGGGTGGGAATTGGCCACACCCAGCTACACTCATTGCTTACTCCTGGTGGGGCTCAAGGGATCAGATGGGATGCTGGAGATCAAACCCAGGTTGGCTGCATACAAGACAAGTGTCCTACCAGCTGTGGTGCTTCTCCAGCCCTAGAAGGTGAGATATTTGGAGGAAAAGGAATAGGAGAGCGGGATACATTGGAGACGTGATCACTGCTGCTGAGAGGAAACAAGTAGGTCCCACGCTGCACCTCTCAAGTCGAGGGAATGGTCTCAGTGACCACAGAACCAGGGGAAAACCTGTGTGGTCTCAGACCATCATATCCCACTGCCCTCAGAACCATGAGCCATATTTATAGGACCTCTCCTATAGGTGTCCCTGCTTAAGTCAACGATACGGTGCAGTATCTGCTATGGGCAAAGTCTCCCTGGGCCTCAGATTAATTGAAGGGACCCTAGAAAAACAGGGTATGACCCCACCCAAGAGTCCTCACTCTGAAGAAGAGGAAAAGTGCCTACCACAGAGGCAGGCTTGGGGTGAGGGGAGGGAATCTGGGACATTGGTGGTGGGAAATGGGCACTGGTGAAGGGATGGTTGCTGGAACACTGTATGACTGAAACCCAATCATGATCAGCTTTGTAATTGTATAGCTCACGGTGGTATAATAAATTTTTTTAAAAGAGTCTGTACTCTGAGAATTGAGGAGCACAGTGGGGAGCTCCCAGTGCCCGTAGATTGCAATTAGAGATCAAAAATGAAGAGGTTCATGCTGACAGCCAGCCAGCACCTCCCCCACCTGGCCCTCCAGAGACCCCTGGCCCCGTCCTCTCCTATTCCCATTCTGGGTTAGGAGCCATCCAACTTTGGATGGTTGATCGTGGCTTTGGAGAAAATATCCAAGTCCTGAGTAAGCTTGGACTCAATCCCAGAGATTCTCTAAGGATGTAGGCAGATACTCTGCCCTTTTGAACCTCAATCTCCTCTTCTTTACACTAAGAAAACTAATCCGCCCTCACCTGCCCACCCCTTCTTTCAGGCTCAGGTGTGAATCTGAGAGCAGCAGGGCAGGCAGAGGTGTTGACCTGTTTCCCCAGGAGCCCTTTGTTGTGCTGCAGAGCACCCACCCCTTCTAACCCTGCTGGCTCTCCAGGTGCCAAGGCCCTTCAGATGCTTGTGTCAGAGCCAAGAAGTCAGAGCTACATTGTGTTCCAGAGCCTCAAGAGATGCTCAAGGAGGAACAGTGGGTAGCTTGAGGACAGGCAGGCAGCTTCCCACATGGGGTGAGTGAGCAAGGGTCTGTGCAGAGGCAACCCCAGCTTCAGGGAAGGTGAGTGGAAGTGGAAGGGACAGGAAAGGAAAGGAATGGAGGGGCATCCTCAATGCCTCCTGGACCCATCAGGTCAGACCCCAATCTTGCCTGACCATCCTTTGGACTCGCTCCACTCTCCCGAGCCCCAGCCTAGGCTGGCCCTTGTCCTTGCCACCATGTGTCTCCTCTACAATGCCCTGCCCTCCCACAGCTGCTGCTCTCTGTGATGTCCATCAGACTAGCCTTTGTGCTAGAACCTGAGCATAAGCGGGTGGGCACAGCAGACCAGCCCCAGAGACAGGGTTAAGAGGGGACCATGAGCCAGGAAATTAGAGATGCTGCTGTCGTGGAGCAGGCTCAGAGAACAGGACTGATGCAAAAGTCTGGAGAGACTTTGCATACCCCCGCCCCCCCAAGCAGGGACAGGGAAGCCTCTGGGGTGGGGTCTCTTTCCGCCTCCAGGCATTTTGAGAGCAGGACCAGGTCTGATTCTTCACCCCTGGACCCTTTCCTATCTCCCCAGAGCAGAGCTGGCTCCCAGGCCTTCCTGAGATGCCAGTGAGCCGTCAGGGCCACTCAGCCTGGGCAGTCCTCAGCCAGAGATCAGGCCATTTCCTCGTCAGTCTGGAGAGGAAGCGAGTTCCAGATCAGGAGCAGCTGCACAATCTGCTCCCGCAGAATTGCCTTTTCTCTCGAGCCTCTGTCTCAGCTGGCAGAAGCACCTGGACTGCCCTGTCTGGCTGCACATCAAAACCTGGGGAACTTCAATTAGCTCCAATTGACGCTACTAACCTGGAGCTACTCACTGGGATCTCCAGAGGCTGGAGGCTAAGGAATCCGCTGCTGCCACTCAGTGTGGGTGACAGAAGCCTGAGGTTCATGACAGAAGTTGCTGAGAGGCAACCCAGCGCCGTGCTAAGGTGGTCCCTACTGTCCTGCAGGCATGCCAGGAGCTGAATTCAGAGCCAGCCCATGGGCATAACAGAGAGCCTCACCTCTGGGTGCGCCAACCCTTGGATACAGGACAGCAGGCACCTGGGCCTCGCTGTCATTTTCTGCGATAAACATCTACGCCCTGCAGCCACAACGCTGCTGGCACCACCTCCTGCGTAGTTGCCAGTTTCCTGCCAGGCCCAGCGTTTCTTGCACACTCTGGAAGATTTCCCTGCTAGAACCTGAATCTTTAGGGATCAGAAAGATGGTGCCCCCCCACCATGTCTGAGACCATCTTGTGAGGCAGGAGGGGCTGGGAGAGTTGAGTGGGAACCTTTCTCCTGGGACATCTGCTCCCTGCCCCAGGTCAGGAGGACCCTGCCAGGGTCCTGGGGAATGCGCGCTGGCCTCGGAGGGCAAGGAAAGCACTCTTTCTCCCCACCCACCCCGTACCTCTTGGGCATGCCCGAAGAACCAGTGAGTGGGGGGCCCAGGAAAGCTGTCCATCGCCTTGGCCAGCATCTGCCTCCGCAGCAACAGGCTAACAAATTTGAGGAGGATCAGGACCAAGACGAGCATGGAGGCCCACAGCCCCAGGCGGGAGGGACTCATGGAGACCAAGACAGGCACCATGGCTGGAGTGACAGCTGCCCCGGCTCCAGCTGACTGCCTGTTGCCCCCCAGGTTCCTTATACTCTGAACCCAGGCACCCTGCCAGCCCCACCCCAGCCCCGCCCTGGCTGGGCTGAGCTCCATGGGCGGAGATAACAGGCCCAAAAGGCACAAACAGCAGAGCAGACAGCCCGGCTGATGTCTCCATAAAGCCAGACAGAAAAAAAGCCATCTGTGGGCTCCAAAGACACCAGAGTATCCCACCCCAGTGCCTTGGAGGAGCAACCAGAGGGTGGATCTTAAAGTGCTAATGGGAGTGACAAGGACTGTCTTTTCTCTAAGCACTTTATGTAAGCTCAGGAACTTTCCACACACTCTCATTGAACTCAAACAAAGGGGCTGTGGGAACTCTCCCTTTCTCTCTGGGTGTTTTGGTTTGGGGACCATACCTGGTTGTTCTCCGGGCTGCTCCTGGCTCAGTGCTCATGAGTGCTCCTGATCAGTGCTCAAGGGCTGCTCCTGGCAGTGCTTAGAAGATCATACGGAGGATGGTGCCACCCCCCCACACAGTCTGAGGCTAACTTGTGTGGCAGGAGGTGTTAGAAAGGCTGAGTGGGGAGCCGTGGGGTCAATCTCCAGCATGCAGAGCCTGTGCTCCAGCCTTTGGAGTTTCTCTCTCCAGCCTGGGGATGCAACCCAGACTTGATACTCATATTCTTCATTCTTTAGACCCATTTTCTATGCAGTGAAACTGAGGCCCAGCTTGCCTGGACTTTTGAGCAGGAAAGCCGCCAGTTTTCCTTTGTAATACATACCTTTGGAAAACCTGTGCTTATGCCAGTCTCATGATACTCTGATTCCTTGTTTGTGAGGCACCTTCCAGAACAATGTTCTATCCCCACAACCCTGAGTGTGGTGCAAATCCCAATTCCAGAAAAGCCAACTACCCCGCACCCCTACCAAGACTTTGTACAAACTAGACTCTAGGTACTTAAACTACTGCCTTCATTGTGAGGAAGGAAGAACATCTAATTCAAGCGCTCCTAAGGCCAGGGAAATGACTCCGAGGCGCTCAGGTGTACGCTTCACACAGAGCCCTGATTTGACCAACTCCTGGCACTGGGCGTGGTCTTCCCACCATCACTGAAAGCAGCCCAAATCTGGAAACCTCCAGGATCAATGGGACTATTCCCTAAGAGCGACAGGGGAGTGTCACCCTGCAAGTCTTCAGAACTTTGGCCCCCTGCTTGGGTCCTTGGGGGAAGAACAAGCTGACCTAGGCCCCAGCCCTGCCAGGAGAGCCTGCCGTCTCCCTTCCTGTTCTGGGTGAACCTTTTGAATCCCCTGGAAACAGAATTCACGGTAGATGAGGAGACATGTGGGACAAGGTCCTGTTAGAGGCATGGAGAGGGTTCAGGAACCAAACAAGGCATCATATAATATCTGGTACCAATGGCCATCCCAAGAAAAAGGGAACCCAGGAGAAAGCATGTTCCTGCCTCCCAGTGGAAACAGTTATTGCTGGAGAGGGATACTGGAGTAGGGAAATGGGGAGAGAAATGCTCCAGCCTCCTGTTGTTTCTCCCAGTCAGGTGGCCAGGCAGCCTGGAGGAGTGAGGGTTCGAAGAGATGAGATAAACTGTACCTGACCAGGAGCAAAGCCACAAAGCAGTGGATACGGAACTCAGCTCCAGAACTCAGGCAGCAGGTGCTGACTCGGAGGCAGGTAAAGTGCTAATCGCCTCCCTGTACCTCCTGCAGTAGAGACCAAGCTTTCTCCACATCCATCCCTGCCCACGGGCAAGGGCAAGACGAGAGCCTTGGAAATGGAGATGGAATCTCAAGGGAGTTCCTGCAATTCCACATTTCATTCCCTCAAGAAAACGTGTGTCCCAGATAAAGTGCAAGTCATCCCCATCAGGAAATGAGGCAGCAGAAACATCTGCAGACTGTCCCCAATGGTGAGACCCATCGGTGTGGTCTCAACCGAGAACTGGGATGTTTGGGGTGCACCAGAGAAGCTCCCACTGGCAGAAGGATAACTGGCAGGACCATTCAAGACCCACTGGAATGTGTGTGGGCCTGGCCACAGATGTGGAGAACGGGGACTTCACATTGGCCTGTGACTCTCGCCCATTCACTATTTCCCTCTTCCAACCGGCACCACAAATTGGTCGGCCTTGGGATGTGTCTCACCTCCAGCTCCAGCACAGTCCTGTATTTATTTGAAAGCTTGATTTTGGAGGTTCAGAGAGTATAGGAGGTGTAAGTTACTCATCTTGCATGCAGCCAGGGTCACTCAGAGCCAGGATTGACCTCTGAGCATCACTGGATGTCTCCCAAATTCTCTCATTTCCCAAAAAACGGTTATGAGACCAAGGGGTAGTGTAGAAATCAAAGCACTTCCATTGCACACGGTCATGCCCAGTTTGTTCCCTGCTGTCACTATTGGTCCCCTGAACATCACCACCGGAAGTAACCCTTGAATAGAGTAGGAGTCATCCCTGAGTATCCCTGGTTATAGCCACAAAAACAAAAAGACTGCATTCATGGCCAGGGAGATGGCTCAGAAAAACTAAAGCAGTGGCCAGAGAAATATCACAGTAGGAAAGGCATTAGCTTTTCATATAGCCAAAAAAGGGTTCCATCCCTGGCACCCCAAACTTATGAGGAGCGATCTATGAATGCTGTGCCAGGAGTAAGCCCTGAACACAGTCAGTTTTGGCCTCCAAACCAAACAAACAAAAAGCTGTAGCACATGGCTGATGTGCAAAGGCCCCAATTAGCATTCCTGGGAGTGTCTGCTAACCCTCAGCACTGCTGGATCAAGGGGGACCCCCTAAGAAAACAAGTCTGCACTCACCTTGCCCATAACGACCAGCTCTTTGGAGGACAAACAGCTGATCACATGATCACCATCAGTTTCAGGGGCAACAGAAACTTGATTGCAGGCTTTTATTGAAGCACCCTGGAAAAAGACTGTCTCCTTAATACCGGATTTGAGCTGAAGTATATACCCTCTTCAATCATGGACGTGGTACTAAGGATCTGAACGGAGAAACATAAAGAGAGAAATTGAATACCAGTCACATTGTTTGAGCAACTAGATCAAGCTTCGCTGGCAGCTAGGAGCACCTTTGGATCTTTCACGGAAGCCAATCTCCTTTACTTTTTAATTTAAGTTGAGTGGGAGTTTGGATACCCAAAACGAAATGCCTGGTTAAGTTGGGCTGAAGTATATTTAGGGAGCAACCCTGAGACAGACTGAGAGAACCAAGCCAGGGCAGGCTCTAGTGACCCTCTTACAATGCTCTAAACAAGGTAAGTCCCTTCTGAGGTCCTGAGAGGGCTCATGGAGGAATTTTAAGTGGGATTAGCTTCAGCCAATCTCCCAGGAAGAAACAATCTGTTTGTGGTGAAAGTGAAGGGCACAATTTGGAGAAGCAAACATCTGAAAAGCTATGAAGCAGAAATCACAAGGACAGGAGCACATCAGGAGACTGGAATGCCAAAAGCAGGGTTTCCACGGGGCCTGGAGAAAGGAAGCCCAAGGCTGGACTTAGGCCTCTGTGCTGCAGGAGACTTAGTGGAGGGTTACCCAGAGGCGTGGGTGCTCAGGATCTGTTAGATGAAAATTGTCCCTGGTGTGTGTGTACAGTGGCTCGGAGCTGATCCAGAGTGGAAGTCACCTAGCATAGAGGAAAAGAAAGTGAGAGCAGTACCAGCAGGGATGCCACCTCAGTCCGCCATTACCCATCCTGCTCTCCAGGCCCTGGCTACAGTCTAACCTCAGCTGCACTTCTAGAGTCAAAGACACATTGCCCCATGGCCAGTGTCAGAGCCTGAGTATTAGACAGCTCCTCAGTCCTGATTCTACCAGCTAGTGTGATAGCACCGTTTCACCAAAACTCTTCAGCGCCACCCTCGAGAACATCCTAAGACAATTAGAATGGGAAGGAATGGGAGTGAAGATAGATGGTCGGCAACTACACCACTCCGCTTTGCTGATGACATCGTTCTTATAATACCAAACATTAGCCAAGCGGCACAAATGCTGGCTGACTTTGACCGAGAATGTGGAAAGATAGGTCTACAGCTGAATCTAAAAGAAAACTATGTTTATGAAAAAATGAACTAGTTCCAGAGGCCCCATTCACTCTCAATGGAACAAACATCTCTGAATGCAGCAGTTACGTACACCTAGGTCGAGAAATCAACATGATGAACGACCTAAAACCTGAGCTGTGCAGGAGGAAGAGAGCAGCATGGAATGCCTTCAAAGGCATCGAAGAAATAGCTAAAAGGACAAAGAACCTCTGGCTCCGGGCACATCTCTTTGACTCCACCATTCTCCCTGCATTAACATACGCCTCAGAGACCTGGGCCCTACGAAAGCAGGATGAGAATGCTATTCGGGTCTCCCAGAGAGGAATCGAAAGAGCTATGCTTGGAATATCACGCCTCACTCAAGTGAGAGAAGGAATCTGGAGTTCTGACCTCCTTCGCTATTCCAGAATCAGGGATGCTGTCTCGTTTGCCAAGGCATCGAAAATCAGATGGGCTGGACATGTAATGTGATCTGGAGATGACCGCTGGACTAGAGCCATTACCGACTGGATCCCACGGGATGTCAAAAGATCACGTGGCCGTCCACCTACAAGATGGTCAGACTTCCTTGTCAAGACCCTGAAGGAACGGTTTGAGGCTCTTCATATTCCTGAATCAACCAGATGCCATTGGGCTACATTGGCACGTGATAGGGTCCAATGGAAATGTTACTGGCCCCCGCTCGAGCAAATCGATGAATAACGGGATTCAAGTGATCAAGTGATCAA